>JANTPZ010090950.1:0-26330 GCA_025593235.1 Vachellia pachyceras | reverse complement strand
AATTAATATTTTTCTTAATTTTTATCCAATTTTTTTCTATAAGATTGCATAATTTCATGATTCTTTTTCCAATCCTATCAATAAGTGTTCAATAATTTCCTAAAAATAGCATTTAATATTACTTTTTTTTGTAAAAAATATTGGGATAAAAAAATACATATAAAATAATTTTTTAAAAAAATAAAAAAAATGCGGGTTAAACGGGCTGGCCCGCCAACCCGCGGGCTAGGCGGGGCGGGTTGAGAGAACCCGCCCCCCGTTTTACCATCCCTAATGGAGCCTAAGCCAAATGATACATATATAACACAATTTATTAAATATCTCAAATAGTTGGAAGAAAGAGATTCACAGCAGATGCAGCTCATACTCACAGGAAAAAAGATGGAAATGATAAAACTAAGCAAACACTGTAACAAAGCTTATGAACAGATTACATCCTCAAAGCATAAAGGAAAATGATGATGATACATGAACTTCCTCCACCCCCAACCTGGTGTTCAAGAAACCAGGGCTCTCACTCACTAAAGCACAATCTGTGAATATATGTTAGCAGATACCAATTTCTAGAAGCCTAGAAACCCCCAAAAAAACTAAAGAAAGAACTACAAGAATCAGGGAAACATCATTGACAAGGCAGGAAAACATTTTTTTGCCAATAAACTATGCTTCTATTCAGTAGACAGAATAAAGCTTTTGGACAAAAGCTGAAAATTATGATATGACAAACCTTTCTAGATGCTTATTCTTAAGGCCTCCGTTGAGAGTCCATGGACATATTTGCCCAAATATCTTCTAAGTGAATGCAGTACCTGTGGAGAAAGTTAAGTCAACACATCATGTGTTCAATGACCCTTTAGCAAAGAGAATTGGTCAATAAATATCATCAATAAAGTCATGTAGCAGTGATAATATTAAAATTTATATTTAATTTTTTTTAAAAAAATAACGACAGTTTCATCAAGTCCATCTCTCACTGCTTGTAAGGGGAAGACATCTTTGTTGTGTGATACTTTTTTCTTCCCGATGAGGTTGGGGAGATGGAGAAGAGCGATGGAGGAGGAGACCATAATAAAGAGCGATGGAAGCATCTTCTTCTGCTTATGATAGTGACAACGATGCTCGCTCTCCTGTAACTTCTTGGTGGCGGTGGAGGAGGAATTGGAAGTGGAACTTAGATCTCTGTTGGCAAAGACGCCATTTTTCATACAAAAGCTTCTCGGCTGCCATCGTTGGGGTCTCGTCCCATTGCACAAAACGAGACGAAGAGGAGTAGCGAGTATGGTTTCCTCGGTGATGCCTGGATCAAAAAACGTATTCAGAGATGTTTCGGGAATTATCTTGGCATTCAGATAGCATCTCTTCCATTTAGATAAATCCATTTCTGCAGCTGCCAACAACACCATGAATCAAGAAGGAAGCTTACGGAGGTCTCTACCAGAGAAAAAAAAGGCATAAAGGGATCTTTTTTATATCAAATTATCTTAAAATCATTGGGCTAGTCAATATGCTTCATCCATATAAAATTATTTTAAAATTGTATCAATATAATTTGATTGACGAAGAAATATGCCATTAGTTAAATGCTCGATCTGTAGACCAAGATAATTTTGTCTTTCCAAGATTTTCATTTTGAATTCTTTCTTCAAACAATCAATCACTTTTTAAAGCTCTTTAGGAGTGCCAATAATGTTCAAGTCATCAACATAAACTGCAATTGTGGCAAATTCTGATCCATCCTTTTAATAAAGACACAAGGGTATAATGAATCGTTTTGATATCCCTTTTTTATCAAATAGTCACCGAGACAATTATACCATATGCGCGGACTGTTTCAACACATGCAGGGACTTTTGCATATGTATTGTATAATATAAGAAAGACTAGATTTCGAGTTGATAGTAAACACACATGTGACCATATTATATATACATATATTAAAACCATAAAATATCGAAACAGTCCACACAGTGGGTGAATGGGCCCATAAATATCACCATGGATATGTTCTAGAAATTTAGGTGATTCAATACCAATTTTGGTAATTGATGGCCTTATAATCAACTTACTCTAAGAACATGAGGCACAAGCAAAATCTTTAAATTTAAGAATCAATTGATTCTTTAGGGGATGCCCATGTAAATTCTCCACTATTCTTTTCATCATAGATGATATAGGATGGTCCAACCAATCAAGCAAACTTTGAATATATCTTTATCAACAATTTTCTGGTTTATTTTAACATTTGTCTCAATTGTACTACTAGTTATATAGTACAAACTAGAAGATAGTGTTGATAATTTTTCTAAAATACATTTCTTTCATGATGTAATATTCGTAATATACAAATATTCATCATTCCCATCATTAATTGTCTCAATATGATACCCATTGCATCAAATAAGCTTAATAGATTTCTTTGAGATTTAATAGAAAACAATACATCATTTATAACAAGCTTTGTTCCTTTGGGTAATACAATTGTAACTCTTCCAGAGCCTTCAATAATTTTTGTATTACTTGCTATAGTATTTATATTTGCATCTTCATGATTATATGAGAAAAATACTTTTTGCTTTTCAATGTTGTATGCGTCATAGTGCTCTCTACCAGACATACATCTTCAATCATATGATGAAAATTATCCATATTCTTCATTAAAACAAAGTACATTATAAGAAAGTTTGAAAGAAACAAGATAGACATGAAATATAAATGCCACTTAAAAACATGAATACAAGCATTATAATATTAATTATTACTAAAGAAATCTTCCACATCCAAATGTGTCATTCCATCAAGAACTTAATGTCTTCTAGTCCATCTAGGCATGCAAGATCATCATCTTTAAGTGCACAATTTTCCTCGAAATTATTATCATGATACATCGTTTTTGCTTCTGCATTATTGCCACTCTTTTTGAGTGGTGCTCGATAAAGTTTCACCAAGTGAGTAGATGTACAACATACTCGTGCCAATGCCCTTTCATACCACACCAATGACATTTTTGTGCCCTTTCTCATTATTTCTTTTCTTTTGGTTATCATGATTAATGTACACCGACATCAATAATGAGAATTTTTGTATCCTCTGCCGCAACCACGTCTACGCTTTCTACCATAATTATTATGCATTGCTGCATTTATTTCGGGAACCGAAGTCGATCCTGTGGGGGCATATTTCATGATTTTTTATAAGCAACTCATTATTTTGTTTAGCAACAAGTAGGCATGAAATCAATTTAGAATATTTCTTAAAGCCTTTTCATGATATTATTGTTGTAAAATCATATTGGATGCATGAAAAGATTTTTTTTAAAAGCAAGTCCTCTTCAATGATTTTCTCACCACATAATTTTGATTGAGAACTTATTTTAAAATCTGTAGAGTTATACTCATTTAAAATTTAAAATCTTGAAACCGTAAATGCATCCAATCATATTGGGCTTTAGGTAGTATAACTGTTTTCTGATGATCAAACTTTTCTTTCAATGCATTTTATAGTTCTAGCGGATCTTTTACCATTACATTAAGTATTCTGCTTTTAACTCTTCGTGAATATGATGATGAAGGAATATCATTGCTTTTGCCTTGTCTTGATTAGACACAACATTTTCTTGCAAAATAGAATTTCCAACCCTTGGCATCCAAATGGATTTTAGCATCCAGTATCTATGATAGATAATTTTTGCCAGATATATCAATGGCTTCAAATTCTAACTTGGTAAGATTTGACATTATCCAATCTAAAACAATAATAAGAATTAAAATTAATTATAGAAAATGAATTTGCAAAAATGAATAATATAGTTTAGTTAATATATATACATATATGGATTCAAGCTAAAATAACAATATCTATAATTTATAAAATTTGTAAAAGAGATTAAAATGACATGTACTAACTATTTCAAATCTTAGTCATGAAACCCAATGTTTAAAATAGTCGGTAAAATGGTTATCTTAGTTTCATATTGTGACTTAGATTATCCTAAATTGATTGATGTTAAATAAAGATGTGATAAAAGAAAGTAGAATAAGTTGCTAAGGTAAATATGAGGGAAGCATACCTTCGACAAAACTATCGTACTGATAACGTGTTGTAAGTCAAAAGTAAATAGACAAAAAATAAGAGAAACTTTGAGAGGAATGAGAAACTTTGATATGCTATGTATCAAGTACAAAGTCCTTATTTATAGGTCTCTGAGAGTGACATCTAAGGGTCATAAACAATGAATAGTATAATTAATATATATGAATATACATTGTGACTCTTTGTACATTGAATAACTCTTTAGTTTATTAGTAATAATTTATATATAACATTTATGATTTAGAAAGTTAAGAGTCTATGGACATATACTCCTTTAATATATTTATAACATTTTACATGTTAAGGGTTAAATTTAGGGAGAAAGTTAATTATTGGAATAAAAAGATAATCATGGCATTTCTTTAATAAAAGGACCAGCTGGCAAAAGATAAGTGTGGAAGGGTAAAACGTTAATTTTATCCATCCACACATGCCCCCCTTCGGTGTTCATTTCTCCTTCTCCTTCTTTCCCGACTTTAGCGACGAGTGAGAGCGAGAGACAAAGTCATTAGCGACGCGTGGTTCTCACCGAAGAAAGAGTCTGAAGACAATGTAAGCACAGAGTTTGGGTGAGTCTCCTGGACCTTCCCCTACCCTCAGTTTCTTCAATTTCTATCGCTTTGGGCTTTAGGGTTAAATCAGAGTTGATAAATTTGGAAATTTTCACCGATTAAATCACTCAAGGAGTAAGATTGAAGCTTTTGGTAGTTGAATCAAGCAATGCCTGAGTTTATTTAGTTTTCTAGAAGCTCAAGTTTGTGGGTCACTGTTCATGCTTACAGAACCCATCTTCTCTTCGGTTTGAGGTCAAAATAGTTAGGATTTTTTGGTTCTAAGTTGTTATTATGATGTTTCGAGGTTGGTTTAAGTTGAAAAAAATGGACATGCGTGTTGATTTTGAGCTATGGGTTTGTTAACCAACAACAAAGTCCCTATTTTCACCAAAGAGCTTTTGGTTCATTTGAAAACTGGAGTAAATTGGGTTCAAAGCTATTGATAATGGATTATTATGAATTGGAGTAGTCTCTACATATTGTGCCACTGCCTAGTTTTGCTTGAAGCCTTAATGATATGTACATATGAATATATATATATATATGTTCGTGTGGATGGGTTCATATGTGTGTGTATTTATATATATATATATATGTTCTGTATATTGTAACTCAGGATATGAATCAAGGAGATACATTTTGAAAACTTTAAAATGTTTATGGGATATTAACGGAAGTGGTTGAGTTGAAAGATTTTGCTTGGGAAAGATGATGTTTTTGATATGAAATTTCCATTTCTATAATAATGTTATGTTGGGTCCTTTATGGAAATGGGAAAGAAGCTACAGAGGAATTTTCTTGAGACGGTAAATGATGTGTAATTGCATTTCGAATGTAAAATATAACTGTTAGTTAGTGTATTGATATTTGATGCATGTTGAAGAAAAATTTGGAGTGGAATCACATGGATTTGCTGTTTAAATGCCTCTAAATATTGAACAAGTCTCTCACATGATTAAAGCATGATTAAATGTTTAAATATGTTGGTAAGGATGGTAGTAATCTGGAAATCTGGAAATTCATATTTACAGCAAATGTTCTAAAATGAATATATAGAGGTTCATTGATGTTTAAAATTAGTGCTGGAAGTTGTTGTTGGATACTAACTTTGACTAGACTTTAAACTGGCCAAATGGTTTGTGTTGATCATGAAATTTGGTGAGCAAATGGTACTCATAATAAGCTTTAAAATGGATACTAGAATGTAATAGTTGGATTAATCGGTTGCAGGTTATGAACTAATAAAATTTCATTCTTAAAACTGGAAAATTTAAAAAGTTGCTTAACAAGCAGCAACTTTTGATCATGGTAATCGGAATCGTTGGAATCGCGATTTGAATCGCACTAGTCGATTCAAAAAAGTAGGGGAAAGAGTCGACTCGTAGGGTGAATCTTTTCCTGGCCTGAATCGTTGGTCGTGGTGCACGATTCAAGCTTGCATCGTAGGAATCGCGTGACACCGGCAATTCAAGGAGAAGCGGATCGGAGGTCAAAAGTGCAAGCTTCATAACCCAATACCATCGGAGGTTGAAACGGCAACTTCACTTTTCGTCCTCATTGATCAAAAGCCAAAGCCATCATCGGAGATCCTGATCCCATCGTAGATCCAAAGCCATCATCAGAGATCCTGATCCCATCTCGACTTAGCTACCCCTCGTTCGTTTGGAAGTGCAAGTGTTAACTCGTGATCTCACAGGGGAGTTGGTCAGGTTCAGTGGATCACTATTTCTGTGCATTTGTTCTCTTTTTTAAAAAAAAATCAGTGAATAAAAAGTAAAAACTGTGCTATATCCTTGCACACTACTACGTAGGCTTTATAATTATATCTATTCCTTGACTTCCTTCCACTGGTCCCACGTGTTATTTTTTTTGTGATTTTAATGATGTTGATTAATCTTAGATTATTTATTTTCTTTCAAAATCATAATCTTATGATATAAATTTTATATCTTTTATGTTAAAAATCATATTTATGTCACCCTTAAAAAATGTTAATGAATCTTACGATTCACAATACGTAACGATTCACGATTCAAAAAATCGATTTACCGATTCACGAGTTGTATCCCGATTCGATAACCTTGTTTTTGATCATTTATTTGAGAATATTTATGGATCAAAATTTATGGATGGTAATGTTCATTGAAAGAGAATACATAGAGCTTCAAATAGAAGCTTGAACCATTATATTTGGAATTTTATGGAATAAATTATGATTTTTCAAAGTTAATGAAAAATTCATATGTCAAGGAAAGAGAATTAAATAAGGTAAAGGAGTAAAGATGGGAAAAGGAGAGAAAGAGGAGCTAAATAAAGCTCAATAAGTGTACAATTAATTCTGCTTGAGCACCTTGAGGAAGATTGGAAAAGTAAATATCGAGGAGGGTAACGGTAAACAAAGGGAGACATGTAGAAACCCTTTTATCTTATCTTAGTTATTTAATTCTGCATGCTTGTTTATGCCATATTTGTTATACGTGTAGTGATGAAGTCCCTTGGGAATGTTTTCCCTTAGACCCCCTCCAAGGTGTAGGGTGTTATGTGAACCCACTGAAGTTGTAGGGTGTTATGTGAATTTATATCCGTATGAACATGTGGGTTGTTTAAATATGATTGTAAATTATGTATATGACTATATGATAAACTGTGGTTTATATGTAGATTTTTTAATCTTGTCCTCCCTTTCAAATAAATACAGCGAAGGCAGGCGGCTCAAAAGGTAAGGAAGTGGTGACAAGGGAAGCATAGAAGGTGAGACTGAGAATGATGGATAATGAAGAGGAAGATAGAAGAACCCCTTTACATATATAATTTTGATTTATTTTGATATAAGCTTGGATGACTTAGATGGTTATATATATAATTTATAAATTATGTATAAAGTCAATATGAGACTAAATGTGGTTGTGAGGGGAATATCTCCCCAAAAGATACAGGTAAATGTTATCCTTGATAAATAATGAATAGAGGTTAATGAGTTATCGCAAGTAAATGAACCTAGAGTACAACTTTTAAGGGAAAAACTATTTTCAATCTACAACTATAAAGTAAAGCCCACGATCAAACCTGGATTAGTGGATCTTTCTGAAAAGTGAAAACAAACTTATATAAGAGTTGACACAAATGTTTTAAAATTTTTTAAAAAATCCCATTGTAAATAAATTAGGTAAAATGGTATTTTATAAAAGGCAGTACTCTTTTGCCTACATTAACTACATCTATGAGTTAAGAGTATTTAGAATGGGTAGGATAAGGAAAAGGGTGTGACAAAAATAGGAAACGCAATGTCGAGTAATGATATGAGGGACATAATAGACATTGCATATTTCTTTGTTTCTAGAATTGGAAAGGGAATGCTTTTTTTATTTATAATATCATATGGGTGGTAAGTGCACTCAGTTATTTGATTCTTCATTTCAGTTGGGAAACTACATAGAAATTGGTCTACCAATGCTATTGTTGGTAATTGTATTATCATAGGTAACTGGGAAATCACAAAAAGAAAAACAAGAAAAGAAAAGGAAAACTGATAAAAGCTGTTTGGATTGAAAACCATAGGCTCTCAAATATCTGTTACATATATTCTATGAGGATGCATGTGTTTAGCAAAACATATATGATAATTTCTATTTTATATCTTATTTGTATTTGTTGGAAATAACTTTCCAAGGTCTTGAGAAATTATAATACTGACACACCAATTACTACCTTTGCACTCTTTTATTTCTGTTGTCTGCTTCTACAACTAAAATATTCACGTTCTAAAAGCTGAAGATATTTTCACCAACACTATAAGAGACGTATACGTCATTTACTTTGTAGTCAGTAGGCAGGGAGTTTTATCCCCTGTTTTTCTAGAACTCATTTTTCCCATTTTTATTTTCCATTCCATTTGTTTTAAATGTGCATACCAAATGATAAAAGGAAGAAGTTAGAATAATCTTAATGTTAGCCTCTTTACTATTTTGGTGAATTTTGTATTGATGTTCTAATAAAAGAATTTTTATTTGAAGTCAACTGCTGGATACAAGGCACCATCCCGGTTGGCAATTGCAACTCCAGCTGCTGCTTATGTTTTGAGCTAAGGCATCGGTTGCAAAATAAGTTACTGCTTACCACAAATTAGTTATTAATGAAGTAGTGCCTATGATCATTTTTATTGCTAAACTTTGATTAATAGTTTGTCCTTTTCACATGCATTGCAAGAAATGCATAATAACTTTATTATAGATAAGATACTTTGTGTATGAAAGCTGATCATGTTATTTCTGCTCAAGGCATCAGTGTCTTGGTAGGTGGTCTTTATTTAACAGGGACAAGATCTACTGTTTATGTGTAAGTGGAAACCTCTAGAAAGATGTTACTACAAAGTTACTTCTTGTATATGGTCTTTTTAATCTTTGAATATTAGCCTGATAATCTTCTTTATTGTGTATTCTAGAGAAAATGTGGGCCTTCTTGTGCTAACCCAAGTTGGGAGTCAAACGGTTGTTCAAATTTTTGCTGGTTTCATGATATTCTTCTCCATGTTGGGTTGTTTCTTTCAAAAACATTAAGCTGCACCAATGATATAATAGAAATGAGTTGATGATGTTTCATTTCTGTCACTGTTGTATTTTTTTAATTGGGAAAATGCTCTTCAAATTTATGTAATTTATGAACATCATTAAGTTGAAAAGGAAACGAAGTGATTGAGTCCCTGCTTTAAAAATGCATGAATAAAGAGAGACATTATTGGGTATTGTTCTGTTTGTTTCTGCAGGAAGGTTTAGGGCTGCTTTCACATATATACCATTTTCGATATTCAGTGCACTATACTGCATTCTCTTTGGCCTCATAGGTATTCAAGCAACTGGTTCAATTGAATAATTTCCATAGCCATAGTTAGCCTTGGTTCCTATATTCAGAGTTACTTGTTCTTGTTGATTCAGCTTCAGTTGGAATATCGTTTCTTCAATTCACAAACATGAACTCCATGAGGAACATAATCATCATTGGGCTCTCACTGTTCATTGGAATATCAATTCCTCAATTTTTCAATGATTATTAGAATCCTCCTCATTATGGCCTTGATCACACTAATGATGGATGGGTGAGTGTTCTTTTATAGCATAATTAGCTGTTTATTAACAAGAATTTGATTGATAAGTGTAACCGGGAAAAGGGTAATTTTTAGAGATGTTAAATAGAAAATGTTGATGTTAAATAAATTACTGTTTACTTCTTCGTAGTTTAGAATATTTTCGCTTTCTTTAGAAAAATTCATGGCATGTTTGGTTTATATGTGATCTTGATATAGATAGTTGATTCAGATGTTTGGTTGGGTTTCTATAATGGAAAGGGAATTATGCTTTGGTTTGTTTATTCCCTTAAATAGTTGCATTGGGATTACATTGTTGATTCATAAATGGGGATGCATATATCTTGTCCTCAAATGAAAAGGATACCATTGCCATTATGATTTACAAAATTGATCGGATTGGGCTTTTAGGAAACTTGTCTTGAAAGATTAAGAATACTAAAGATATAAGTAAACCATCCCTTCACTTGTAAGAAAATTTTAAACATCGAGAGCTTATTTTATGTGTGATAATGTTTTGTCTTTGTGGTTCAACTCACTTGTAAGCACCATATTGCTGGTGGCTTTAATTGTGGCAGTGTTCTTTGACAATACACTCGAGGTTGAGACTTTGCTATTCAATCTCAACATTTTCTGTTTTCCTTTTTTGGTTGTAGACCAAGTAATAATAAAACTTGGTCCTTCTTGGGACTATTAAAGCATTTGGATGCATGCTTTGTAGATTCAATAAACAGAACATTTTTATGTTTCTAGTAGCTGTAATACCATCTCAGGAACTCCTCGAGTCAAATTTTACTTGATAATTGAGTTCCATTCTTTTATGAGTTTTATGGAACTTCTCTTTAATTATACGAATGTAAAGAATTTAAGTTTCTTCTTGATTATTTGAAGCTTATTTTATTAGATTAATTTAAAAAGGAGAAAAAAAGAGGTCGATGTAGGACCTAGGCAATCAATAACTCCAAATAGAAAGTGATTTGGGGATGATATTTTTATTTTCAAACTTATATAAATGAATGAATGGTTAGAAAGGTTAAAAATTTGTAATATTTTTTCTGTAGTTATCACTTATTACCATTCTTACTTACCAAAGGTCAGATAATTGTCTGTGTGAATTGTGAAATGGTAAGTATAATATATAATTGAAAAGGAATAAATATATAAGTTTAAGTTATTTTGCCTTTAATTTTAAACAAGAGATGGAAAATCAAAACACTTTTTTTAGATGTCTAATGAGTATTTGCCCATTCAACCCAGGTACATATGGATATTGGCTATTGATTTTTTTTTTTTATGTGTTGTGTGATCGTAAGTTGACAAAAAGTAATTCTAATATGAAATGAATGTTGTTGGCCAAAAAAAAAAATGAAATGAATGTTACGAATATTATTATGTGATGTCCATATCTCATAATCTCTCGTTATCTTTTATATCCTCATATTATATCTTATAATAATAGATATTGATTTATTTTAATATTGTAAAATTATACTCATAAATATATGGCATCACTTGTTCACTACTTACTCTTGATATAGTGAATAAGAGCTTTTCTCTCTTACTCCATAATTTTCTCTTCCTTTATGTTAAGGGGAAATGATTAACTAGTAATGAGAATGGTGATACACTGACTTATGTTTTACAATTTAATTTATATAACATGCTACAATATATCACACAATCGTTCTCCACGTCCCATATATACAAAATAATGACATGCTATTATGTTAGATAATTTTCATTCCATTTCTTTATATTATGCATATTATTATAATTATAAAATTTTCCTTTGTTTGTGCTGAAGTTATTGTGCATGCAAATAATAAATCCAACAACTTTTAAATGTCCAATGAATATTTGACCTTCAACACCAATGTGGATCGAGTCTAGCAGAAATTACTAATCCATCACACTCGAATCCTATTGGAAGAGGAGTCCACATTTTAATTCTGGTAAAATACAATTCATATAAAGAAAGCACTGGAAGATCCAAAGCTCACTATCAACCCTTTTGATTTGATCTCCAGATCTAAAAAAAACAATAATTAATTAGTAGCGTAACTATTGCACCAAAACAGTACACTGACAAAATAAAAACTAATGGCCTTGTTTAATCTACACTTTCCTTCAAAATTGTCCTTAGATAATGTGGATTTAACTAGAGCTAACTAGTTAATAATTATGAGAATAAATTGTTAAAATTAATTACATATATGTTATATAATTATTCAACAAGTAATATTAATGCGACGTGTCACTTATTTAATTTTATTATTTTGATTTTGATATAATGAAAACTATATGGAAACCAAATCCTTGGGTGTTGACTCAAGTTTCTCCCAAAAAAAAAATAATTTGAGGTATCGAAACATATATCAAAGAGCTCACAGTAGTTCTCCCTATAAATTAATGTATGATAGGACTACATAAAAAAATGAAGTGTTGTATTTTATCAGTGATAGAAATTGTAATGCACAAAAATATTTCATTATTGATGGTGATGGTGATGATATTTATTGAGTCGCTAATTTTTTTAAAAAAAAAGTGTAACTGTGTACCTGATGAAGCCTTGAATTCTAATGGGATGCTGCATATGTTTGGACAGTCTTGTATTGATATAGTGCCAGATATGTGGTTGAATTCATAATTTGGGTAAATCTCTCTTAGCTTCGGCAAGCTTCCAAGATACAAAGTATTAAGCTTAGGAAATAGCAGCCTTTCATGATGAGCTTCTACAACTTCACCTTCATAAGCTTGAACAACCCCCTCAAGTTGAGAGCAACGACGAATAGCGATTTTCTTCAATGAAGGACAGCGGGATGCCAGAGAATGTGAGAACAACCTTTTCACTTTGTGGCAATTATATACTTGAATGGTTTCAAGTTTGGGGAAGAAAACAATGGAAGAAGAGAGGCTTTTTAGTGATTTATTGCAAAATATTCCCTCCCATTCCTTACATTCATCTACTATAACTCTCCTCAACTCTTGTAGGTTTGTAACAGTAAAAAGAGTGAAGATATTTTTCAGTTTTGGGCATCTCTCCAATTTAACTTCTTCAAGTCTATGGAAGCTCACAATTTGTGTGGTGGTGCTCTTCCATATATATTCCAACTCTGGTAGATCTCCTAAATATATAATGCGCAATTCTGAATTCATCACTCTTCTTCTCTCATTTTCATCTTTCTGTAAAGTAAATGTATTCAATAATATTAGGTTACAATCCAAAATGCGAACAATGTAATTCTATAATGACCCCAACCCCAATGCAAGAGATAGCTGAGCCCAATGTCCAAGGCCCAATAAGGAGAAGCACAAGGAAGAAAAGGAGAACGCAAAAGCTGCGTGAATTAGAAGAGGAAGTTGTTATATAATAAAACAAAAGGTTATTGGGAGGTATGGATTGTGAATGAACTTTTCTCTCTCTCTTTGACATCCCTCTCTGTATCTCTTGCAGGTGTTTCTGTCCTGTCATCCTTCTTTATCATTTTCTATAGCCACTTTTGTACATTGCTCACTATGTACTGCAATATCAAGAGAAATACCAATATAACCGTTGAGCAATATCCATTATTATATAGTTGTTATTGATATTTGCACTAGTATATTCCATTTGGTGCTCTCATTGAGGGGATTATATGGCAAAAAATACTAGATTGAAGGAGCTCCAAGCTGATATGAAGAAGGCAAATAACTTTATTGACAACACCAAGGGAAGATTTACACAACTTGAAGGCTTATTACAAATGTTGATTTATTCAGTTAATGACTTAATAACCAACAACAACACTCTGGTAGTAGCTCCAAGGATAAATCATCAACCTCACAAACCCCAAATGCAACACCGGGCTTAGTACGTGGCCAAACCAGTGGAACTCGATTTTCCAAAAGCTCATGATAGCCTCTATATATCTCAAGGGAGAAGTGCTACCATGCTTTCAGATGCTGGAAAGAGCAAATAGGATCCCTCATTGGGAAGTATTAGCCAAAGGTATTGAAGAATAATATGGTCCATCTCAGTTTAGGTGCGCTAGGTCACAACTCTTCAAATTAGTTCAGAAAGGTGATTTAGAGGATTATAGCAAAAAATTTATGGAACTGGTCAACCGTACACAGGAAGTTTTAGAACCAACCTTACTAGATTGTTATATAGGACAACTAAGACCTAGATTGCAAAGAAATGTCAAGGTCCAGAATCCAACAACAGTGCTGCAAGCCAGGTTATTTGCGAGACCCCCTTACAACCCACTGGAGTAACACAAGGAACATCTTCCATGAGTAACAAAGCAAATTCCTTAACGTTTCATAATTGTTCATCAATGATAAAGAGTAACACTATTACCAATACACAAGCAGTAACTAACACTAGTGAAAGGAAGGCAAATCTACCTCCACTATTACCAACAACGACGTTATCTCCGATTAAGAAAATGACAGCAGCAGAGGTTCAAATCTGAAGAGAAAAGGGGTTATGCTACACCTGTGATGGCAAGTTCTCTCTAAGTCATCACTATTTAAATAAGCAACTGATGATGCTCATTGGAGATGAAGAGGGAGAGAATGCTGGGGTAGAAGATACATCTGAAACATCGCTTAAAGCCACCCTGTACCACTTATCACGATATGTTGTGAGAGGAATTTATGGACCAGCAATGATCATGTTTAATGGTTCGATACATGGGACAAGAGTATAGATCCTGTTAGATAGAGGGAGCTTTGATAACTTCATTCACCCACGGATTGTGAACAACCTGCAACTTCCAGTCGAGTGTGCACCGGAGCTAAGGGTCCTTGGAGGCACAGGACAGATATTAAGGAGTCAAAAAATTGTGACAGATATACCAATACAAATCAATAGTCATGTATTACACCTTACTATGTTTGTTCTTCCTATCGCAGGCTTTGACGTAGTTATTGGAGCTAACTGGCTAGAAACATTGGATCCTCATGTGGCTGACTATAGTGCATCAACCATCCGATTCTTGGAGGATAGTCAGTTTATTACCTTTAAGGGGTTTAGAGGACTAGTTGTTAGCTAAGCGCAGTTTCATCACTTGATTCGAATGCAACATGTAAATGCTGCAGTTGAATTCTATATGTTGGATACCCAATGAATTGGCCCACCTTTTACATGAATATTGCTTAGTTTTTGAGACCCCACATGGGTTGCCTCCTTATCGAGGCCGTAAACACCAAATAGAGTTGCAAGCAGGAACTAGTGCAGTGATAGTGAAGCTATATAGTTACCCCGTTAGTAAAAAATGAAATAGAAAGTATAGCCTCTGACCTACTAACAAAAGGATTAATCCAACCAAGCTCTAGCCCATTCTCTACTCTAGTTATTCTAGTCAAGAAGAAGGATGCGACTTGGAGGTTCTATGTTGATTATAGAGCTTTGAATGCTGTAACGGTGAAAGATGCATTTCCATGCTAACTGTGGATGAAATTTTGGATGAATTACATGGCTCTATTTTTTATTCCAAAATGGATCTTCATTATGGTTATCATAAGACATTAATGATGGAAGAAGACCAGGAGAAGACAACATTTAGAACTCATTTGGGTCTATATGAATGGTTAGTCATGCTTTTTAGACTCACAAATATACCAACTACGTTCCAGTCACTCATGAATTCCATTTTCCAGGCATACATGAGAAGATTTGTTTTAATTTTTTTTTAATGATATCCTTATTTACAGCCACACGTGGGAGGCTCATCTCCATCATGTAGAATCAATCATAGAGGCAATGGTGAAGCATCGCCTGTATGCTAAATTATCTAAATGCTCATTTGGCCAAAGACGGGTGGAATATTTGGGGGCATGTCGTATCTGAGAGGATTCTTATGTTTGAGTGGGTACTACAGGAAGTTCATTAAGGGATATGCCCAAATAGCCAGCCCATGAACAAAATAGCCATCCACAATATGATGGGCAATCAAAGGCCTTAAATAAATGCTTAGAGATGTATATGAGGTGCTTCGTATCTAAATACCCACGACAATGGCTAGCATATCTTCTATGGGAAGAATTTTAGTATAATTCTTCTTTCCATTTAGCAACATGGATGACACCATTTAAAGTGGTTTATGGTAGAGGCCCACCCCCGATTCTTTAACACTCTTCTTAATCTGATACACCTGGAGACGTGCATTCACAATTAGAAAAGAGGGATGAGGTGCTGCGAATTCTGGAGCTTAATATTATGATGGCTCAACATCGAATGAAGCATTTTGTAGATCAGAAACAGCGCAAATTAGAGTTTCAGGTAGATGATTGGGTATTGGTTAAACTCCAACCATATTGCCAGCACTCAATTGAGTTGAGGAAATTTCATAAACATGTGATGCATTATTTTGGTCCTTTTCAAATTATTAAACGCGTTGGTTCGGTCGTATACCACTTAGCTCTTCCCACCCACGCTCGTATCCACCTAGTTTTTCACGTGTCATTGCTTAAGAAATTTTATGGCAATGAAACTGAACATTCCTATATGCCTCTACAATTATTATCAGTGCTAGAGGGTCCGATTTACCAACCTGCGCAAATATTTGCTCAACACCACATTCATTGATCTGGGTATGTCATTCCACAATTACTAGTTCACTAGGATGGTGTGAAGGAGGACTCTTTGGAAGATCAAACTATTGTCCAAAAGTTAGCTTCCAATCTAGACCTTGAGGATAAGGTCCCTTTTAAAGAAGCGGGTATTGTAATAACCCAACCCCAATGCAAGAGATAGCTGAGCCCAATGTCCAAGGCTCAATGAGGAGAAGCACAAGGAAAAAAAAGGAGAATGTGGAAGTTGCGTGATTTAGAAGAGGAAGCTGTTATACAATAAGACAAAAAGTTGTTGTCGGGGTATGGATTATGAATGAACTTTTCTTTCTCTCTTTGACGTCCCTCTTTATACCTAGTGCAGTTTTTTTGTCCCTTTCATCCTTCTTCACCATTTTCTATAGCCACTTTTGTACCTTGCTCAATGTGTATTGCATTTTCAAGAGAAATGCTAATATAACCGTTGAGCAATATCCATTATTATATTCGCACTGTTCTATTCCAAATTCCTCTCTTTTAAATATAATACCTCTTTTGTAAAGCAATTGTTCTATGAACTTAGTTCGCAACAAACTTTTAAGTAGTGGTAATATATTTCACTAATTCCATGCAGTAGTGGGAACAATACTAATATTTCATGTAAATAAAAAATTCAAAGAATTTGAAAAAATATTTCACTAGAAGTGTTTGCAGTTGATAGATGATGCATCCACTGGGGTTCTTTTTAAATAAAAACAACCTTGAACAAGTACTTTTGACAATAAGCTAGCACAAAAAAATAACTAAAAAGTTATTTCTCTAACCATAAAATAATTTTTGAAAAATATAAAGTTAAAAGTAATTATTTAACAAAAAATTAAAAAGGTTAACATAAAAAAAGGAGTTGAATCATTAGTATAAAGAACTACTACAAATCTCTAAAATTTCATATAAAGAAGAAAAACTTCAATAAAAAGAAATGGTTAGATAACACTTACATGTTGTGGGCATTCTTGTTTATTTTGAAGACACTCCAACTTGCACTCAAAGCCTCCTCTAAAAATCTCTCTCAATTTTGGCAATGCACTTAGATTTAAGATCTTTAGTCTGAGAAGTAGAAGCCAATCCTCATGTGTTGTTGCTTCATCACAGTCTCCTTCAACAAGCCTCTCAAGTTCAGAGCAACTGCTTTGAGTGCATTGCCAAAATTGAAGGACAATGAGAAGCCAAAGAATGAGATAACAACCATCTCACTTTGTTGCAATCATATAATATGTTAATCCACTTAAGTTTGGGGAAGCAAACATTAGAGGAGGAAGAAGAAAGATTTTTAATCGATTCTTCACAAAATATTCCCCCATACTCTTCACATCTACTTACACTCAAGCTCCTCAACTCTGGAAGGCTTGTAGTAATAGCAGGAGTGAAGATATTTTTCAATCTCGGGCATCTATACAATAGAATATTTTCAAGTCTATGGAGGCTCACAATTTGTGTGGGGCCCTTCCAAATATATTCCAACTCTGGGAGGTTAACTAATCTTAATGCACACAACCTTAAATTCAGCTTTAAGACTTTTGCTTTGTTAACAAATTCTTCACCTTCTACTCTTCCTTTTACTTGCACTTCAAACAAGCATTTCTTTCTTCCACTGTGGGTAATATTTAGAACTTTCAAATTTAGGGTGAAGCTTTTTGCGGTAAGCCCTACATAAGTTCCATCAGTCTCATTTCCCTGTAGATGTTTTAGAATTAAAATTAAGGATGAAACCCAGTTAGTTTCACATATTATACATTGATTATTGCATACTATTGATGATACTACCTCTAATAGTTAATAAAAGTCACATTTGACTTTTTTGAGGATATTAAATAAGTTAAATAACACACTTAAATTATATATCGGTTTATAAGTCAGATAAATTAGTTTAAAAAATAATATATAATTTTATTTAATTTCCGTAGTCTTCCAAAAAAGTTATCTGGGGTAAAGAATTGGAGGTAGTAGTATATAATTCTTTTTTAACAAAAACATATTTTAAAATATAAATGTAATTTAAAAATAACGTTCGACTCTAACGCAGTTTAAATAAAACAAACCTGAGTAATTATTTTCTTAAGAAATTAAAAATTAAAAATATAAATTTTTGTTTAAAAATGAAATTAATTATTTGCAAAAAAAAAATTGAAATGAAGAAAAGAGATAACCTTTTATCAAATTCATACGTGGAAATGAATAACAATTTTATTATGTAAATAATATCTCATAATTGTTTATGAAAAATAATATCTTGTAAATCTTAAAAAAGGAAAAGAAAACTAAAGAAGTGGTTTCTTGGTAATATATTTTTCTTAATTGTGATATGTGTGCCTATAATTTAAGAGTAAACATTCTCATAAAAATAGTAATCATGAATATTCAAACAAAATTAAAAATTGATCAAATATATCAAGTAGGATATAAAAGGTCAACAAAAGACAAAAAAAAAATCAACAGATTTGGAAGCTGCAAAACTATTTCTCTAACAACAATTGGACCTTCATTTTTAAATGACCGCTAAGGTGTGCGTAGCAACCCCCAACTTCATTTTGACATTAAAATTGTGTATTTGTGATAACATAATCTCAACATTAATATTTTATTTTATTTTTGCTAGATGATTATATTCAACCTTATGACCACTATATGACATCTAATTAATAATATGTACTTTTTTAACAAGTACGCATGTGCATTTCATGATGCACACATTTGAATATATTCTTTTATAATAATGTAAATATATAAATATTATATAGTAGTACGTAAAAAAACTTTAGTTTTCCACTAATATTTCATTAATTTAAAAATTAATCAAAACGTAAATTTTTTCTGAAGCAAATGCATCAAAATGTATTATTTTTGCCATGCAATGATTCGAAAGGTACTTTAGGAAAATACTTACACATGAATAATCTTGCTTATCATGAAGTAGTGGATCCCTTTGTGTAGCTTCATCATCGTCAATGAGCCTTTCAAGTTGAGAGCAATTAGTTATGCTTATTTCCTTAAGTGAAGGACAATTAGAAGCCAAAGAACAAGAGAATAGCCATTTCACTTTATTGCAAAAACGAATCTCAAGTTTCCTCAGCTTTGGTAGGCTTGTAATTGTGGTGTGGGTGAAGATGCAAGTTTCCAATTCAGGACATCTTCCTATGCTTAGCTCTTGTAACATGGGGAGAGAGCAGCTGATAGATGAATCTTGGAACACTTGTTCAAGATTCTTCATTTCATCTAAGCTTAAAGTAACCAGGTCTGAGAAAATTTGTTGTGTTTGAAGAATGTTGACATCAAGGTTATCAATGATGAATCTTCTCTCATGACAACGTGAAACACCCAAGTGCTTTATCCCATTATTTATATCTCTATGATCCCACAAACAATTCTCTACCCAAAGCAAGTTTGCTCTATGAATGAGACCTTTCATTGGTAAATTCAAAGCAGAGATCTTGAAGCCTTGTATAGATAAACATCCCAATGCCTCATCATAACTATCCAAATATTCTAGAAAAGGAGCCATGTATCCATGAACACCAGATGTAGAATCATTGATAACATACCTCTTTAACCTTGAAAGAGAGAAATTTTCTGGGATGTGAGATTCCTTATCCCAAAAGTATAATTCTTCAAGTTGCTCACATCTACCAATCACTTCTAAAGCACCTGTTGCAATTTGACAATTGAACACATCCAAAAGCTTTAGCATTTTCATGTTTACAATTGCAAAAGGTAATTCATTAAACAAACAACCACGTAAGTCAAGAATCTCCAGTCCTTTGAGTTCACCCAAAAAAGAGATGTCACCCAAATATTTTCCTCTAAGACATAAGGTGTGAAGATTTATTGATGACATAATTGATGGAGGGATTGACCAATAAAATCGTAGATGCCAACTAATTGTCCAGTTAAAGCTACACGCTACCAGTGCTAAAACTTTGAGTGTATCTATTGCTTGAAGATCTTCAATAAGCCCATGAGGGTGAAGTAGCATAATCTCAAGTGTTGGACAATGCAATTGATTTGAGATTTTGAAATTCTCATCCAAATTCCAAAACGATAGTGCCTTTGTGTCTTTCAAACTTTGGTGTTTGCTTACTGATATATTTGATATTTCATGGCTATCCACTAAAATTTTTTTACCTTGCTTCCTTGCAATCCACAAAGCTACATCTCAAACCAAGTCATGCAATTTTACACATGCTCGCTCATCTGTACTCATCAACAAACAAGAGTCTAACAAGATCTGAAGAGCATCTAAAATCTCTCTCCTCACATCCTCCATTGTGACAATAGTCTCCTCTAACTCAAGTATCCCCTTGGTAAATCGAACTAAATCCTCTTTATGGATTTCATGATCTTCCGGGAACATAGAGCATAATAAGAAGAGTGACTTGGCTGTTAAATTTGGCAAACCATCATAACTCAATTCGAGACATACATAGGCACTGCTCAAACCCTGTTCAACATTCATTGGTTGGGAGTGTTTTAGTCTCCATAGTGCAGACTTCCATGCTTCAATAGGTTTTTCCTTTAAGGATCTTCCCACAGCTACAATCGCAATTGGTAGCTCCTTACACTCATCAATGATTTTCCTTCCCACATCATGAAACTTATCTGAGGCATCATCGAATAGGTTTGCATGCTTCTTAAATAATTCCCATGATTCCTCTTTAGCTATCAAAGGCAATTCAATCTTAGTCTCACAATCCATAGACACACATACACTCCGAAGGCGAGTGGTTAACAAGATATGACAACCTTCAACAAGTGGAATGCCAGTGTCTTCAAGACTTAGACACTCCCACACATCATCCAAGATTAAAAGGATCTTCATATTTTTCAATCTTTCGGACAGTCTTTGTGCTCTTGCTAGTTGAGTTTCCTCTAGAAATTGCAATCCTATCTGGTCTGCTATTTGCTGCTGAATGTTCAAAACATTTGGGGGCAATGAAATGATAGCCATGATTACCTTGTCAAAAACCTTCAGTTCATCCATTTCCCTACCCACTTGCTTTGCCAAAGTAGTTTTGCCTGAACCGCCCATACCATATAATCCCACCAGCTTCTTGTTTTCATCTTTGATTGCCTTTAAAACACGATTGTAAGTGGATTTCCTTGAGCTAAAGTCCATGAAGCCTTTGGAAGGAAAGTTAAGGATGCTAGGAAGTTGTTTTGGTTGGGAAAAAGTTCAACGATAAAATTTTGTTTAAGGTCCATCATTTGCTTAGCCTTATCTTCCATTTGTTTTGCTAAAGAATATCTCCGGGACACATTGAAACACTTGTTGCCTCCTCCTTCAAGCTCTTGCTGCAGCTTTTTCACCTCCTCTAGAATAGCGTTCACATTATCCAACCACTTCCTCACTGAAGGCATTATTTCTTCAGTTTTTCGATCAGCTTCTTCCTTACGCTTTTCCACATCTGCTAGTTTCACCTTCAACTCTTGTTTTGCCTTGTCAACATCTCCAATGAATTGCTTGAAGCAGAACAAATAAGTAGCTCCCTTGTGAAATTGGCGCCACTAGGTATTCTGCAACCTTTGAGGCGATTGAGATCACAATGTCCAACATCTAATGCAATAAAAAGCAATCACATATTCTTAGTTAATGATTTGCAAAAAGCATATTCAACTGAAACCAGCTAATTGTGAGAGATTGAATGTGCATAGAAATATTAACAGTGTATATAGACTTAGTCATCAATATCTATCTAATTAATTAAACAATGCATATAAATACATAACATGCATAAAGAAATCATATTCTTATATTAGATAGCTCTAATATGAATTGATGATAACTTTGGTCAAAGAAGAAAGAAGTAATCAAATTGTGTGACACAGTCCTGCAAGAAAGAACTACGTACTTAATTGTTGAAAAATGTTTGTTCTTAGAAAAGAAGAAACTGAGTTGTAAAATAAGATATTCCTAATTTTAAGAAGGGTCATGATAAATCTTAAATGTGGTAACTGAAAATAAATTATGAGAATACTAGAAAAAACAGAAATTCTAAAGAACTAAGCAATCAAGTTATTTTATTTGTAGGACCGTATGTCTACCACTCATAGGCTCATAGAGCACAAATTTACTAGTCAAACTACAAGTATTTATCATTAAAATAGCAAAAATATACAATGTAAGGATATTTATCACTATTCAATTTCCACTCAAATAATAGAAATTTCATAAATGGAGTGCGGTTATTTGTATCAGTGGGTCTTTAAGAATCACAAATTTCTAAATTTTGTCATTTGGAATAATTTTTCCCCCATCCCTCTCTTAATTAAAATTATCATTGATTAATTTTTCCCCTTGATATTTTATAACAACAGTTAATGATGCAAACCAATTTATTCAAAAATTATGTATTGTCAGAAGACACAACAAATATGTTGGCAAAAAAAAATTAAAAGAAAAGAAGAAGCAACATATATACTGCCTCTAATTTTTAACATAACATTTACTTTGTAGTTGAAATGATTATAATGAGTTTTATTATTTAAGTTTTCCTTTTAAATGTAGTTTTTGTAATTTTAAATTTAAATTAGCAACAAAATTTAATGAATGGAACATTGTAAATAGTAAATGAAGTAATTTTACTTGGAAGGCTTATCAAAAAGTAAGTAACAGAATACCAAAGAAAATTGTTGCAAAATAATCCTAAGATCAAATTGAGTGATGACTAGGGGCCACCTGCAATTATTGTTGAATGCAATTAAATGAGAGATAATTAAAAGATATGTAAATTAAATAATTTGTGCGTTACATTTTGTTTATCAGTTTTATAATTGATGAAAAATATGGTGATAATTGATAAGTTTTTTGGCTGTTGGAGAATGAAGCAAACTAGATGTTGACTGACACTAAATATAAGCATTAGAGATCAATATACTACACTTTTTTAATATGAAAACTAAAGCTTTTAATAATCATATTAATATTTTTTAAAAAAATAAGACAACATACCTAGTGATAGAATATTTAAATTAAGTTAAAATGAGAATAATATAAAAAGCCTCTAATAAATATCTAAATAAAATATTCACACTGTTGTATCAGAATAAATGAACTGGGATATAGGCAGGAAAAAGATATTCAAATTGTGAATTATGAACTTAAGACTCCTAAACGAGGGAATGAGCAGTAGGAATTGGAAATATGACGAGTAATCCTAATTTTACAATTCTAGATGCACATTTGCGAATATTTCATGGGTAGAGATTTGCACCTTAAACTTAAAATAAAATGTTAAAATTAAAAAGTAAAATTAAATATTATTCTTCACTTGACTTCTCAAATTTGCACATTAACCTTCAAATAAAATGTTAAAATAAAAACGGTAAAATTAAATATTATTCTTCACTTGAGTTCTCTATCATGGTTCATAGGGATGGTCTCCAAATCTAGTATGCACGCCAGAGCATCGTAAAAACTTGACTAATCTAACCCAAAAAAGTGGCCTGAACATTTTTTGGATAAGTATCCTTGCATAATTATGTATATGGATTTTGTATAGTAAACAAATAATGTTAATTAGCTCAAACTTTGCAATCAAATTTTATGGATCGGATCTTAAATTTTTAAAGGGATCGATTTGTAAAATATCAATTATTGTAAATTTATTGTGAAATTAAAAGGAGATAATCCAATAAAAAACTTGTAATTTTTATGGTCCTGTTTACGAAACTTGAAATAAAAAGTTGAAAAGAAATTATACATAGGCCTTAGGTAAGATATAGACAGCTTCTAAAAATTTTATATTTTCACAAGTCAAAACTTTCTTATTTACAAGTTGATCCAATTGCTTATTTACAGGTCAAATGTACGAATTTATATTTAAAAGTCAAACTTTCACACACACACAAAAATCAATTTATGTCTTTTACGAGTTGTGCAAAAATCCAATTCTTTAGGACTTGTCATTATTTAATCTTACCTAAGATCACCTAAAGTTAATTTTCACTAGAAAAAATAAAATGAATAAGTTTAGAAGATAATCACACGATTGAGATTATTCATTTTTCATTATCATCCTAATAGCCAATAAACACTCAAACATCATTTTCCCCTCAAACCATATACTACCAAAATAAATAGATCAAACGTTCTCTTGTTAAAAGAAATGTAATAACCTATATTTTATTATTTACATTCAATAAATAAATGCTTAGCAAAAGGATGATATATTATTTGAGCTTCTTCTGGATATACACTAAAAGAAACAAAAGCGCAAATGAAGAGGCTTCAAATAAATAGACAAAATTTAAGTACACTAAAAAGAAATAATTCGTTAAGAATCAATAAAACAAATAAATGTCCAAGCGAGCTAATATTTACCTGTAAGATATATATGGATGGCCTGGATGATACTTCAGGAATTCGAGCAGTGAAGGAGGGCTTGAAGAAAATAAATGACACTGCTGGTAGGGATTTATATATAGTGACTGAATTATGCTTCCTGGAAATTTGAAGGAAGCAACAAACAGCTCAAGAAATGATAATGATATAAATGAATATAAGAATAAAGCCTAAACTCCTTGATATATAAACGGAGATATGATAAGAATTTGTTCTTTTCTTCATCTCTTGAATGATGGAGACACGTCCAACGTGGAAGTAAACTATATATTCATTTCTTAATATATTGATTGAAAGTTTTTCACCTATACAT
Organism: Vachellia pachyceras; assembly: GCA_025593235.1. Taxonomy (NCBI): domain Eukaryota; kingdom Viridiplantae; phylum Streptophyta; class Magnoliopsida; order Fabales; family Fabaceae; genus Vachellia; species Vachellia pachyceras. The sequence goes on along the minus strand of JANTPZ010090950.1, from coordinate 1,365 downwards.
GTTCATTGCTTGTAGCTTTGATTTGTTGTATTGCATAGGTTGCTTTCATTTGGGTTTATTCTATCAGGTTCTTTCCTTGAAGAGAAGGAAAATGAAAGTGCTGCCTCCTTTATGATTGGGGCCCAAAGTAAAAGTTATTGTTTAGCTATACCGTATCCAAGTGTGAAAGAATAATTCTTTTAAATATATGTCAGAGCTTCATCTAAATCACCTTTATCACCGAACACTTTTGACTTCTACTTAGAATTTATTTTTCAAAATAATTTATATAAAAAATTACTTTTTCCTCCGCTAATCTAAACGCACCTTACAATGAAAAATGCTTTCATTTCTTATAATTACACTCCTTCTCCGTTCCTATTTACATGGCAGAAAGAGAGTAGGAATTTTATTGATTTTATTTATACATCACATCATTAAATTTTTTATATGAATATATAAGTTTACTATTCATTTATTATCATGTTGTCTTTGTTGTCATGTGATATAAACTATACTGAACAGAGATAAAATTGAAAAGTAGTTGAATTTTAAGGTAGAATTAATAAAGTTTAAATTTTTTTTCTTATTATATGTGAAACATTTAGAAAGTTATTTATAAATAAAAAATATGAGTATTCTTTCTCATATTCTTCTGGAACTAAATTCTCACATGTACAATTTCTTGTTTAAAAGTAAGAAATCTGGCACACACAAAAAAAGCCAAAGGTATTTCAATAAATTATTGTCATATCAATAAACATGAAGAGGATTTTTTTTTCTTTGCTTAAGCTATTTAATTATGGGGACACCAATTCTAATGTTCAAGCAATCTCTGTATTCATACCTTAATGATGGCTTAATTAAAACCATTTTAATATATATATATATATATTCACTGCTTTATCTTTTTTTGGTATATATTACATATCTGTCGCTCTCGTTTTCTATCTTATCTTATGCCGTCCTTTCCTTGAAGAGGAAGAGAATGGAATAATGGGCCAACTCTACTTGGGCTCAATTGTGGCATGAAGATTGGCACTCCATTTGAATTTTGGGTTTCTGTTTTGAATGCTTTCAGCTGGTCAAAACTGAACACTGATAGCCCAGGGGCTGATCCAATTTGTTGATAAGGGGAAGGCAAAGCGCTGCGTATCCGTTAGGTCTTAGGTTCAAACCCTGAGAAACCCCTCCAGGGGTGACCCCGGATTAGTCTGGGTTCGAAAGGATCCGGGATACCGAGGGAGTTTTCTCACACTAAAAAAAAAAACTGAACACCGATAACTTTTTCAATTTTGGCCTTTTTCATTTCCTGTGTCCCCTTGAAAAAACACTTGAGCTTTGGAAGGCGTTTTATCTCCAGCGCTGGGTTTCTTAGTACCATTG
>JANTPZ010090949.1:0-28924 GCA_025593235.1 Vachellia pachyceras | reverse complement strand
GGTACACATAGTGCTTTATGCATAAGGAATCTGGCATTTGGTGAACATATTTCAATATGATCAGTATGAGTAAAAGGAGATAACTCACCTGTCCCAACTTGGACAGCACCTAAACCTTTCTGAATCGTGTGAGGCATGAGATGATCAGGATTATGAGTAATATGTTCAGTTGCTCCAGAGTCCGGGTACCATACATCATCAAGGACCGTTGCTGGTGAGGCAACAAATGCCTAAGCAGTAAGTGTGATGACACTATCGTGTGGCTGGTGTGAAGTGGTTGATGTATGTGGAGCTTTAGTTGAGATGGCTGAGGTGTTTCCCACTGTCGTGGTAGTATTGGTCAATGGTGAGGTGTTGCTTGCAGGTACATGAAGGGGAGGGACAGGTGCCGAGTGAGCATCATATAGAGGAAGAGCAGACGAGGTGTAAACAGGCAAATTAGGATGATGTACATGCATCATATGTGAATAAGTACTCTGATCATACAGCGAAATTTGCTCACCAGCGTTGCTAGTAGTAAAGTGTGCCTGAGCGTCTGTTCTAAAGGATGAAGAAGAGGTGTCATACGTATAATAACAGCGATCTGCCATGTGGCCAACTCTTTGGCAGTTTTGACATTGTGGACGGGTACCTGGAAAGCGTCCACGGCCACGAGAGATGTTGAAACCACCTCGATTGTTAGTGAAATGCGCCCATGGATAGTAGTTGCCTTGTCCCTGGGTGAGGTAAGATGCTGGTACATATGAGTCTTCACTATAGGCAATGTGATTAACCTGATTTGTTCCATTGGCGAGGAAGCCTCTTTGTCTCATTTTAAAGTCAATCAACATAGTGGACACTGTTTCCAGATCAAACTTAGGCCACGCCGCATTGATAATAGCAATCACAGACTCGTATTCTGCAGTGAGTACGTTGAGAATATGGGAGACTTGTGTGGCCTCATCTACTCTGTCTCCCAACATAGCCAAGTGATCACATATGCTCTTCAGGTTAGCTAAGTATTCACGCATGGTCAAATCACCTTTCCGTTGATTGGTCAGTTGATTGCGATAGAGAAGAATTTTGGCATCCGATTTGCTGGAGTATAGGCGGATCAGTTTGGACCAAATCTGAGACGCTGTTTCCAAACCAACCAGCTCTGGGAGAATGTTAGGTGCAACTAAAGCAAGTAGCCACGATGCCAGAGTGGAGTCCAGAGCTTCATGTTCTTCTAGCGCTGGATTAGTTATATCTTGCTCACGCTCATTGCGAATAAACTCAGGTGGTCTTGCAGCTGTGCCATCAAGGAATCGGTGCAATCAGTGTTGTTTAACCATGAAATACACTTGCTATTTCCATAGCAAGAAATTCGTGTCGTCCAGTTTAATGGTAATCTTTTTGTTGGAGAATCCACGAGAGGCAGCCATGGTTGATGCTAGGGAGGCAGCAGTGGCATTGTTCGTGCCAGTAGAACCTGTAGAGCTCGACATACTTGTGCGGTGAAGTACTTACTGTGAATTCACTCCTTACGATAGCGTCTTGGGTGCAATGGCAGAGTCAGTATGGCTCTGATACCATGCCAGAAGGGAGGATTGAATATGCAATGTTGAGAAGTGCTTCTGTATTATTTCAGCAGAAGTGAAAGTGATTCGAATACATCTTGGTGGTCTTATAGTGTATCGACCATTACAGACTTGTGCTTACGTGTACTGACTAACAAGCTGGTAACAGATTTATCACAAGAGACTAATCATAACAAACTCATCATAACAGATTCATAAAAGACTCATGCTAAACGTGCTCATAATAGTCTAATAAAAGGTGAGCAAGGCGAACACCATGCTTTTTACAAAGGAAACTAGAAAGCGATAGATTACAAATCTAACACCATGCTTTATCACTTATCCTGATCAGATTAAAATTAATAATTAATGATGTTGCTTTATTCAGGATTCTTTCCATGGATGGATGCTTTCAGAAGAGTAAGAACCAAGAAGATGGAGACATGGGAAAGAGCGAAAGCAAAACATAATCCGTAAGATACGAAAAGAAATTGAAATAAATGGCATCAGTGGGAGGTCTGTCTCAGTTCATGTTTGAGACTAAAAGTTCAGTGTTTCACGTTAAGCATGCACTGGAACGAAACAAAAGTCTCAACCATCCATCCCTAATGCTACGTTCTTGTGCACAGTGGCGCACCCACAAAAATTATTTTGTGAGGTAAAATTTTAATAAATGATGTTGCAAAATAACCAACCGGTTGGACCTAGCAGACATTGTAACAAATCAAATTTCTAATTCTCACCGAAAAGTACTTATATTTAGTGTCTAATTATCGCTTGAAAAACAAGGTTACGTAGATGACTGTGATATTTTCCAATTATTTAAATATGTATTGTAGAACATTATCCTATTTATAGTCAAATTGTGAAGTTCAACAAGGCATTATGAAAAACTTGTTACTCTTCTCCAATATTATAAATCTTCCTCTTTTCTTTCTTTCTATATATAGATGTGGTGTATTTGTTGAGCATCTATAATTGTGTCTCAATTTTAAGAATATAATTATAAATATCTTTCAAAGATGACATGAAATTTAGAATTTATTAACATAAAAATGTTATTTGAGTTTTAAGAATACATTCAAAATAACACTTTCACGAGACAATTTTAAAAAAAAAATCTTTTTGACCTAAATACTTGTTATCTTTGAAGATTTCAAAGATCTGGAGAACTAAATGAAGCAAAAAAAAAAGGTCATATTTATTAGTAGTTTTGGGATGATTCTCTTTCAACTGATAACCGATCATCCTCCAACAAAGAAAGAACTTGAGAATATTAGTCTCATTATTGATTGGGTTCAACCCAAAATTGAAGGTGGGGATATTGAGGGCATTGTGGATCCAAGATTAGCTGCAGAATTTGGTGTTACATCAACATGCAAGAACTACAAGAATGTTTGGCTTTGGAGATGGATCATGCAAGAATGAATAGCACAACAAGTAGTGATTCCCTCAATACTTCTGTTTCTGTTAAACGAGACTACGTTTTTTATGCATGTATGTTTAATTTTAAGGATCATTTACATCCATCTTCTGTATAAATTATTATGGTGAAACAAATATGTATTCATGATCACGGCCTTTGAAGGCCTTAATTAACCCAACATTGAGCCTCACTTGTTACTAGGGTTGAGAATACCGGTCAGCCCACGGGTTGTGGGCTGGCTAGCCCGCCAATTTTAGGGTCAACCCGCCATTCACATCCCTACTTGTTAACATTCTCAAAGGAAGCAACAAATAAAATGGTGGAATGATTAAAAAATATTACCTCGATTCTAAACATTACGAGTTAATTAAGAGGAAGCAACAAATAAAATGCTAGATAATTAATTTGTAGAGATCAAAAATTAATGAAAGGAGTTATTTCTGAGGGCATGTTGGTTCCTAAAGCATCCTTTTAATCATTTGCATTGCAAACTATCCACAATAAAAACTTCATAAATAAATGCAATTAATAGGAATGAATTGAAAAACAAATTATAAATATGTGAGACTAGATGAATTCCGACCTTTTTTTTTTGCCAACAAGATGAATTCCGACCTTACGTTTAGGATCATGAGAGTTTTTTATTGAATATGTAAAAGTTGAGTATAGCTACCAGGAACTACACGTAAAAACCAAAGAAAAGATTCAAACGAATTGCATGAAAGTACTATTTCAAACGCAAAAAAGAAGTAATAGTTGAAACTTAAAGGATAAAAATGAGATGTCGGACTCTCATAATAGGTATGCTATATACATGTACATTCATATATAGATGTATATATGTATTAATAATAAATGCATAAGAAGATGTACCTAACTCTAATCCAAGGAAGAAAGATTGTATGATCCAAAGCGTCTCAGAACAAGAAGCACATATTAATGCTCTGAACTAATTGCAAAACGTGTCATGTCTGGCTTTGACCAAACTCAACATATTGCCCTTATACATTCCCTCGAAAGTCATTTCTTGCATCTTTTAACTTTTACAAGAGGTCACTATTACTATTTACTATTTAGTGCTACCATTTAACAGAGAGGTCTGTTGCCCAAGAATTACCCTGCAAGGTAGGTATTGAGTTCTAATGCTGTGGGGTCAAAGCTGGCTAGCTTTCAAGATGATGATGATATCAGTTCATGTAGTCACTGTGATATGAAATTGAAATAAAATTAAAGACAAACCTATGCTATCTATATGTCCCATCTGGCATCTGTAAAGTTCATTTGTAGTAAATGCTGATAATAACTTTTACCCAACTTCTTTTGTTAAAGACTTCGGAGGTTTTCAAACTTGACCAGACACGTAAAGTTCGGTTCTTTGGCTAAGTCCCTTTCTAGTTTGTGAATCTAGTAAGCGTCATCAAGATGGAAAGCGAATATTGTGGACTAGACCCAAAACGTTGTGCGGGTTTTGTGTTTAAATACAACCATAAGCTATATATAATTTTCCCATCAATGCTGGGTATCTAATTCTGGTGATAAATAAGAGATCAAGGAAGTTGAAATACTACAAAGTTTCCAACAAAGCCAATAATCCAAAGATATCCTTCTTGGTAGTTTTGGTTCTTGCATTTTTCTTCTGAATGGGAAGTCCATAACCTCTTCTTTCAAAAAATGTCATTTGTCTGTGAAATTCAATGTGTGTGTGTGTGTGTATGGTTGTGGGGGGCAGATAGTTAAATCTCTTGTCAGATTCCTGCATAATCTTAGGTGTGTTCCAATTTTTCGAACTCCTTTATATCTTCCACAGTATGCTTTAGTTTCTAGTGTATAATAAGAATTTTTTTGAACATTAATGATGATTTTAAGTTCAATTAACTCATTAAAAAATCAAAAATAGGTGTCACTGGATTTGTACATGCCAAGTTGTCACTAGTTGTCAACTTCTGCATGCAACAACCGAAATAACTCCTGCACACGCAGCTCCACGTTGACCAAGTCCAGGGTTACTTACTATGCCAGCTTTTACGCACGAAGATCTTCAACCACTCGGCTACACCATATTAAATGAACGAACTAAATTAAGTCACAAAGTAGATTTATTTGCTTTAAAAAGATAGGATACGATCTATAATGACCATATAGTATCAGAAATAGTATGCAACAAAATACACCATGTCTTGGCAAAAGAAAAAAGAAAATACACCATGTAGGTAAGGAATAGAACTGAATAGAATAGAATTCGATCGCCATTAATGCACACATAACCACTGCTCGATGGAGCATTTAATGGAGGTTCTCAACTTCCATCTTCCCCACTTCAATAAGGTTCTGTTTCAGCTGCCATGTAAGTGATCTATTACCCCAGTTGAGACCCTCCATTGAAGCAAGCTCCTTGCTAGCAAAGAGGAAGCTTCAGAGAAAGATGAAGACCAGTCATAGAGGAACACTTGTTCTGCTCTTAGCATTTTTCTTCCTAACGACAGGGAATAATGCACAAGATACACTTGTGCCTGCAATTATAACCTTTGGTGATTCTGCAGTTGATGTGGGAAATAATGACTATTTGCCCACCATTTTTAAGGCAGATTATCCTCCTTATGGAAGAGATTTTGTCAACCATCAACCCACTGGAAGGTTTTGCAATGGAAAATTAGCTACTGATATTACTGGTAAGTGCACAAAGCATCAACCTTTGAGTTTTACTCTTAGCTCCAATTGTTTCTCTGAAAAAATATTTCCATTGATAAATTTGCTGTTAAAAGCTTTCCTGCTAGTTTTTTTGGGAATATAAAGGGGGGTTCTTTATAAGGAGATTTGTTATTGTTAGTTTCACTTACCATGAGAGTCAACATCATCATCATCACATCATCATCATCAAAGCTCACCATGAGCTAATAATATCTAGCTTCAATGAACAATTTTGATAATGAAAAATATTCAGAAAATTGCAACAAAGAGGAGAAAGCTTGACCTTTGTTGAAAATTTTCCTTCTTATTCTTTTTTTTTGGCAGCTGAAACTTTGGGATTTAAGAGTTATCCACCTGCGTATCTTAGCCCACAGGCATCGGGGAAGAATCTTCTTATTGGAGCAAATTTTGCTTCAGCTGCCTCTGGTTATGATGAGAAAGCTGCTATTTTGAATGTAAATTTTAGAACTGAAAACTTTGAATATAGCTTTAAGAAAAAGCATGTTCACTCTTTTGTTTTTTTTTTTTTTTGGGTTCTGGCAGCATGCTATCCCATTGTCTCAACAATTAAACTACTTCAAGGAATACCAAAGCAAGCTGAACAAGGTTGCTGGAAGCAAAAGGGGAGAATCAATTATCAAAGGTGCATTGTACTTATTGAGTGCTGGAAGTAGTGACTTTGTGCAAAATTACTACGTCAATCCTTGGATCAACAAAGCTTTCACTCCAGATCAGTATGGCTCATACCTTTTGGGATCATTTACAAGCTTTATCAAGGTATTTTGGTTCTCTTTTTTCCCTCAGTATAAACCAGAACAAATTATTTAGGCAGATCAAAGGCATAAGCTTTATTTTTTTGTTTCTGTCAAAGAATCTCTCTGTTTCAGTGCTTTGTTTGAAATATAGGAATTGTATGGATTGGGAGCTAGGAAAATTGGAGTGACCTCACTCCCACCATTGGGTTGCCTACCTGCTGCAAGAACTCTTTTTGGATCCCATGAGAATGGATGTGTCTCAAGGCTGAACACAGATGCACAAGCATTTAACAAAAAGATCAGCTCTGCTGCAGCAAATCTCCAAAAGCAGCTTCCTGGTCTCAAGATAGTTGTCTTTGATATTTTCAAGCCTCTCAATGACCTTGTTCAGTCGCCTTCAAACTATGGTATGCTTTACATAACAACCGCACCAAGAATTGAAAATTAACCCACGTAGATCATTTTCCCCTTTTCTTAGCAATAAGATGATGAAAATTATCTGATTTTTTTTCTATTTCCCTTTGTGATCCTTAATGGGCAGGTTTTGTGGAGGCAAGGAGAGGTTGCTGTGGAACTGGAACTGTAGAGACAACAGCATTATTGTGCAATCCAAAATCACCAGGGACTTGTTCTAATGCTACCCAGTATGTGTTTTGGGACAGTGTTCATCCTTCTCAAGCTGCTAACCAGGTTCTAGCTGATGCCTTGATTGTTCAAGGCATAGCCCTCATCTCATAAGCACTCATTAATGGCAAACCTTGATCTCTGGAAGATTTTCTTGCGTACCGCTGTTCATTATGGAAGTGAAGCAGAGAGTTTGTTATGTTTCTATGCTTAAATATGTAAAATTTTCTTTTATATTGTCAAAATATTTCTGATAAATGTACTCGTTTGGAGGTTCCTCGGCTGCCTATTCCTCTGTTATGAAGCTATTAGGGCATACAACCTGTTACATCGGAAGGGATTGTGAGCAGTTCTAAAAGCAGATGGCAGATTATGTTCTGATTAGTAATCCAGATCTAAGAAGTAAGAATTTCTATCCATCATCTCCAACAGTTTGTTCTTTCTTTTATAGTTTTTCCCCTCAATTTAGTAGCTTATATCATCAGAAAGCTAAAGAAAAAATTGCAGATCGCAGTCTCCTTTTTTTCAACAAGGATAAGGAGGGAAAAAAAAACAGACATTTTTCACTTTCTCATGATTAATTATTAACCAAAGAACTGAAAAAAAGAAAACAATCTTCTCAGTAATCAAAAGCGTAATATAGACACAGGCGTTCATTTGAGTTTTGGATAATAATGATTAATCGGAATTCGGAGTGGTGAAAAATAGTAAGGTCTGAATCCAGCCAGCATATATGACTCTTCTATCACTTATTTCATAAATCTTCATCTTAAACTGGAGAGAAAAATTAGTCCCATGCAAATTTCTAATCGTGCCACAATTTGTGGGTTAAGCAACATCTTTTTTCTCCAATGTAAAACTTGACAATTTTCTTATCGTAGCGAAATGAAATAGCCTTCGTCTATTAACTTTCATAACTAAGACTTCAATGAGATGAAGGCAAACAAATATTTTTTTAGACCACCAATGGAACTTCCTTTATATGTATTGGCTTGGCACAAATATCAGTGATCCTATGTGAGATATTGTCGGCCACTAAACATGGACACCTCTCACAGTAGAGATCCAAACATTAATACATTAATTTATTACATTCTAAGGAATTGTCCACTCCCACTAAACATTTGTTGGTTAACAGAACTTCAATATCGATTCACCTTTACTATTGCAGCGAGAGTCTGGCTCAAAGGGAGCTCATATTTAAGCTGAACTCCCAATTGAGAGTATACTCTTATTTATAAGACCTCTGAATAGATCCTAACGACCCATATGATACATGAGCATTTACTACTGTATAGTGTATACTCTGTTAATCCAAAATCTTCACTTTGATGAGTTAAAATGAAGACTGCTATACTGTTATGAGTTAAAATGAACTATAGATATGATGCTGATCTCTTATGCAACTTATCCGAAGCGCGAACCCTAGTGCCTTCTAAAGCTTCTGCATACTTCACCAACTCAGATTTCGCTGTGTGTAAGGAATCTGGCAAAGAGCCAAGTCGCTTTTTTAAATCTCCAGAACCTAACGTCCTGTGAATGAATCTCCCAGGTCCTCCTAATTCAATGCTATTCCGCATTGCCCCCTTTTTCTCCTTTAAATTTGTCAACCCCTGTGATTCAAAGGAAGTTTTAGATGCCCAAGTGGGAGTTGCGAATTCATTCCAGTGATCTGCAGCTCCAGCATCATTTTCTGTCACAGTGCTAGGACTAAAATGTGAAAATTCACTACCTTCTTGATGATGATGATGATGATCATGGTCATGTTTGCCTCGTAGCAGCCGTCTAAGCTTTTTGAAAATTTTTCCCTTGCTTGAGGTGTCAGTTTTGGCCGCAGGTGAATCATCAACAGAAGAATAATCATCACACTCTGCAGCAGAGTCTGTGAGAAAAGAAGCTAAGGAGAAGAAGGACCATCGATCTGAATCATAGTCTATAATGGGGACTCCTCCTCCTTCCCCTATGCCTTCAGTAGTCGCATATTCGAATATAAGCTGCTTGGCTTTCTTCTCAGACGTAGGGCTTAAGCTTTTGCTTAGGTCCCTTGCTACTGTTTTACCAGGTGGAGGTTGATAATTCCACAGTTCATATCTTAAACAGGCGTTTATCCACCGTAGATACACCAATTCCTCAACATCTAAGCACCGATCAGCTTGAAGTCGCTCGATTTCCTTCATTAAGTCCTCATTCTGTTGTCTAAGATGCTCACTTTCTTCCTTCAAAGCATTTACCTGCATCCAAAAGTATTTATAACTATAAGGTAAAATTACATTCCACAATAACTAAAGGATGTGGCTAGGTCAACCATAATCTTTATTACCTCGGGTCCTTCCAGAACAGAATTTGCAAGGATCTGAGTAGAATCCAATCTCTGAGACAATTCAGAATTATCCATCTGCAATCTCAAATTGGACTTCCTCAACTCTTCTACCTCAGACTCAAGATCCTTTAGTTTTAGTGGTTTTTCGTGAATATGTTGATCACCAGCAGCAACTTTCCTTTCTTGCTCTTGCAATTTAGCAACTCTTTTTTGAAGGGTTAAGATCTGTTCCCTATTCTGTTCAGCTTCGTGCCTAAGTTTCTTCTGGAGCAGTCGGACGTTTGCTTTAGCATCCTCAAGCTCAGCCTCCATCTTAGCATGATTAGCCACTTGAGCCTTCAATGCCCGATTCTCTGACTGTAAGGTCTCAATCTTTAGATTTAACATCTTCATCTCTGTAAAGGTTAACTTCAATCGATTTTGAAGCTCCATCACAGCTTTTTCTTGCTCTCTCAGACCACAGTACTCAAGCAGTTGAATCTCAAGATCTTTCTCCCTATCCTGAAGTATTTCAACTTTGCTCCTGAGTTGCTGGATCTCTTCCTCATAGTCATCCTTTTGTGGAGTCACATGTGCTATAGGAGATTCTACGCTTGATCTTCGTGTTTCTTCATCTTTCTTATAACAACCTCCAGAAATGGTGTCACCGAAGTCTAATTCCTTTTCGAGATCATTAAACTCAGGTAAGAGGAACTCATCTTCTTCACCACTTCTTTTAAAGATTGGAGAGAGGCCAGATGTGGAATTCTCAACCATCACTTTATTGACGCATGTTTCTTCTTGCTGCAAAGATATTTGAATTTTGAAATAGTGTCCTCATTTTCGTTAAATAAACATAGCATAGCAATTTTCTGTAGTCATGCACAAAATTCCAGTTCTAAATGTATTGAATGACCGGAACTAGTCATTTCTCTAAAGTTATGAGGGGAAGTTTTTGTATGTTGCTACTTTCTTTGGCAGTAAAATTTTATTGACAGTGTATATATCTCATATCAGTTTATAACCAATTCCAATATTCTTTCCGCAGATAATAAAAATTGTCACCACGGCAAAAATTCAGACACAATGATTAAAACAGTGAAAGTTCAAGTTGGAAATAAATTGGCAGTGAGAAAAACATCCCTAGCTTCCTACACAAGTTTCTTTTCATTTCTCCTAAAAGATCTCGAAATAAATAAAATTAACGAGATCTTTGCTTAGCTTCTGAATAGTTGGCAAGTACCCGTCTATCAACAATTCAATATCCATACCAAAAGTAACATTAAGCAAACATTCTGGAGTATTTCCTATTACTTACAGTATCCATAATATGTCCATCTGAAACAGGGAAGCAAGGAATAGATGCTGGCTTTATAACATGAAGGCCGTCTTCATATCTATCTGAATCACCTAAAAAATGTGTTCATCACTTAAATCAAATCCAGGAGGGAGAGGAAGGGAGACAAGAATATTGATGTTGAGGGAAGAAAACAAACCTGAAGGGTGGCTTGAGGGTGGAGTGATAGAGGGTTTGGTTCTTCTTATTCTTAGGCGAGAGAAGAGAAATCCAGCAAGTGAAAAAGCTAATGCCACACCAAATTTCAATAGAATTGGATTTATATCCGTCTTCCCTCTCACCGTCATGTTCAAGAACCCTTGATTGTTTTATTCATCAAGACAGAAGAGGGGATCACAGATCGTCGTCCTCCATCAACTCAATCATACGAGAAGAGCCTGATAATGAGACCTATTTCTGGTTAATGCCAAGTAAGAAAACAATAGAGTCAGGCAAAACCTGCACAATAACTTGAAAACCAACACCTCCAGCTCCAAGTCTAGAAACACAAGACTTTCATGTGATTAAGAAAATTGATTCCTGAATTTAAAAATAACAGGTCAAGACAGATTCTAAATAGAACATTATACAAACTACAAAAGAATGGGAAAAGCACGTAGTTTATCAACCATTAACAAATATTCAAAACCTGAGTAATAAAGATAAAATAACCTAAACCTACAAAAAAAAGTCCATAAATAGTGTACAAAAAATTTATATTTCAACTTATTGAAAGAAGAAATTTTTCCATATAAAGAACCTTTATCAAACACTCTGGCTTCAATCACGAACTGTTTCTACCGGAAATAGATTGAAGGGGCCAGAAAAACTAAAGGAGGGAAAAAGTTATCAATCATCAGTGAAACTAAGGGGATCGCCCAAAAAAAACAAAAGAAATAAGCAAGAAACAACTCATATCATTAAAAACTAGAGCAGGGAAGATAAATACCTGAAAACCCAGACCAGGTCGGCATAAAAATAAAAGCAGTGACAGAGGTTTTTATTTCAACTTGGCTGAGAAAAGATAGAAGTTTTATATTTAAACGATATTTATCGAACACCTCGGCTTCAATTAAGAAAGCTCAAAACTACCAGGTCAGATCGATACAACCTCAAAAAGATTAAATAGACTACGGAAGAATTTAAGAAGGAGAAACGCACATGATCCATCACCAACGAAACTGAAGGGATCATCAATAAAACACATATAAAACGAGCAAGAATAATTCATACCACTGAAAACCAGAGTAAGGAACATCAATAAGAAGCAAAAAAAGAATAGAGAACCGAAGCTTTTACCTTTACAGAGTATAATCGTTATCAAAGAGCTAAACAGCAATTCAATAAGGTAGCAGAAGGAGTGGCGTTTCGCTATTGTTTGAGTAACAGTTCTAATTCTTGAAACTTATAATTGCGTGTATCTGTTTGTCACTCTCATAGTCATAGGCATGAGGGAACAATTGGGTATCGACGCAACCTTATAAAAAGGTAATGTCTTTTCCCACAAACATTGGCCACAAATTTTGTCCCCATGTATAACACGGAGTGCAAGTGTGCAACGTGGAAATTGGAGATGGACCGTCAGAGAGAAAGCTCGTGAAGAAGTTGTTGCGTCAGAAGAGAGAGAAATAGAGATTCTTGAAATTTGGCATCCAGTCTAGTGAGAGAAAGAGCGAGAACTGAAAAACGGTGTCTCAACAACTGTCGTAGCACTGACAATTAACAATAATGATGACTTAATTAAGCGCTCATTCGGTTCAGTCAGCGTTTCCTCCATTAATAACCTTCTTTAATATATCTATGATTTTGTATTTACTATTAAACCCAATTAAAAATTTAACTCATTCAAAAGTGTTTTCCACATACTCAAATTTAAAACATCATACTTAATCAAAGTTAATTCAACTAAAACCAATTGGTGTTAATGACTTGTTTTCTTAATTACAGTTCATGACTTGTTTTAATTGGTTTGAAGATATTTATTCAGAAATTGTTAATTTACTTTTTTGCTTATGAAGCTTATCAACTTAACCAAAGTAGTCATGTTCGAAACGAGTATAATTAATGAAGAACCTTTATATGGTGCTTAATTGTATAATACTAATTCAATTACAAGGCACACCAATTTGCTGTAATGTTTGAGAATTGAGAACACCGATATTAAGCATGCCAAAATCTCACAGGTCAGAATTTATTATTAAAACATTAAAGGGAAATTTTCAAATAAACACTTTTAAAATATAGAAATCTCAAATTAGTTATTCCAATTTCTCCAACCCCATATCATACCAGACGTATTTGAACGCTGTTAATTTATCACAGCCACCCTCATTTCTTTCCTCATCCATTCTCTTTTCCACTGACCTCAAATCATTATTTAACAACTTCAATTTGGACGATTGGTTAATTTATATGTTTTTATTTTGTTGTGCCTTACCATTTTCTATTTTAATTTTGATATTGACTAATTTCTTTTAATTTACCTACTTCAGATCCTTAAAGTCGAGAAACAATTTATGGAAGAGTTTCATGTGCCTCACCATTTCCTTTTTAATATTGACTAATTTAGTTTCCTCTTTACCAACTCAAGTGTTGTAAATTCCAAAAACAATCTAGGGCTTGTTTGGCCTCTCCAAAATCTATTCATGCGTTTACCGAGACAAAATTCTTCTCATATATTTACTTCGGAATCTGTGATCATTCTCCCAACGGACTTCCCAAACAAGCCCCTAATTTCTCCCCCATGCTTGAAGAATTAATGGAGTCCCTTGTGCCTAACTATATTTCATACTTTAATTTTATTATTATTGCTTATTTGAGTTTCGTAAATTCCAAAAATAGTTTAGGAACTCCCCCATACTTGAAGAATACAAAGAATAGTTTCATGTACCTCAACATTTCCTATTACAATTTTGTGTTTAACTATTTTAATTTTGTTATTGCCTACTTAAGTTTGGTGTTCCATGTAACTCAAGAGTAATGACGTCTTTTGTAAGTACTTCAAAATTCCATATTCTTTCATGTGATCTGACTTGATATTTTGGACATTAAACGTCGTAATATGTTTTTTTTATCAATTTTAAGGTTATATTTTTGTGGGATTTTCCCACCATTAAATGGGAAGCTTCCTTTAAGCCTCCCAAAAAAAAAAGACCTAAAATGATGAAGCTTCCTTTGCTCCACTTGGCTGAGTTTGAGTCACTAAATCTGAGTAGGTGGAGTTGAACAGACTATGAACCCATGTGCTAACTTCCTCCTCTGCCTTCCAATAAATTTATTAGATATGCAAGTTTAATTGATTTTATTAGCAGCAAGGCATAGTGCAATGTAATTTGATTTAAATTTTAAGTCCTTTATCTTTTAGAACTGTTTAAGAGAACTTGAGCAGGCGGACAAATAAGGATTGAGTGGTGATTTTCATTTCTGCACCTTTGGATGCAGGAAACTAAAATAAAGCTGACCTTTGCGGGCAGGATTTTATTATTTTCCAGAATCATAATAATATTCATTCAAAAAAAAGAATCATAATAATACGACGTGGGGGGAGAATAACGGTTAAATCACAGTACTGAGATATAACATTTGACAAGTCTCTGATTATCCAATTAACATCTTTCATATATCAATGGATCCGTTTGAATAGCCCGTGAAAAAACGGACATAAATTCTGAGATAGTTTATGAAAAAGAAATTTTATCTGGATAAACGCATCCATTGGCAAAACGGTCCATTTTGATGAATCTTTGCAAGGTATTGGAACTTTGAACTTATCATCAGATATTATGTCTTTTGATTATGATTTAATTGTGATTACCCGTGAATTTTAACTTACGTTATTTATTTTAAAATCATTAATTAATGAACTGCAAATCATGGGTGGTTAACATCTTACTTCACACGAGCCATATTGGCCCGTTTGACTTATTGGTTGAGAGTTTAAAAGCACGTTTAACAGTATATTATATGTAAAACGAGATAATCGAATTCATATATTTATTTCGATTTACGTGAAAATATTTTTCTATCATATTCCAGATGCATTTTATGGGCAATAACAATTTATAGATGAAATGAAACGGCTGATTGATTACTATTGCATATCGTGGCTCTTGATTTTACCAGAGGCATGGCTGTGTCTATGGGTTCCCTGTAATTAATATTGCTGTTGAGTCTTTATTGCATGATTTTGACTTTTTTGCCCCTTCAATTATCACTTAACCGATAACATTTACCTATAAAATTTAGTTGGCCTTTATTGTAATGGTGAGAGAAGCAAAATACACTACTTAAATATATCTATTTATACATATAATTATATTATATATTAGTTTCTAAATCAAACAAATTAGTTAAAAAAATGAAAATACATATATTTTTAAATAGTATATTTAACTTTTTTATTAATTTTTTAACAAAAGTCAACAAGCCTTAGTATTAAAAATTAGAGGTAATACTAATTAAAGATTGATCAGCTCATTTCGGGACACGCTTGTTTGGCTCAGCCATTAATTAAACCATAGGCCTTGATCATTTTCCTAGCAACGTGGCTCATGCACGTAAATTTTAGATCAAATTACTAATATTTTTTGAGTCTATTATTTAAAAATAAAATGAAAAAAGTATAAACAAAATTCAACAATAACTACGACCCATTAAACTGGAAACGCCACGCGGTGAGCAGCAAACTATATTTACTTTCAGATGGTTATAGATATACAAATGATCAAATTATCCTTATCAAAAGGTTTATTGATAAACAGGTTTGATATTGGTCTCAAGCTTTCAGAACATTTTAAGAAAAGAAAAAAAAATCAAAGTAGATCTTATTTCAATGGATCTTGTTAGGTCATGAATACAGTGAAAGTTTGTATTAGCAATGAAAACTATTTTTTAAAATAATTTATAATTTATGAAATAAATAAGTGAAAAAAGTTTTATCTCAATTTTTAGAACCATGATTTTCTAATTTCACAGCAATAAACCCATAATTGGTTTTATTGGGTCGATTCAATTCAGTTGGATAAAATAATTGAGTTTTTAACACAATTGATCCGTTTAGAAATACAGTAGGGAAGTATTTTTACGTAAGTTAAAGTAAATATATGAAAAAAATTATTATATTTTATAGAAAAATACTGTTAAACGAGTTTTTGGATTCACGATAAGTGTTAACAAACGGGATCAATATGATATTGTGTCGCTTATAACAGCTGTCACTTTTAGAGCCTTCGCTGCAGTTGAGGGTCAATTTATTGTTGCAAGAAACGAGCATTTGGCGCTTCATTTGTTGTAATATTTGCTTGTTTCATTTGCTACTATTGCTTACTTAACGTAAATTCCTTTTAGAATTACATGTCAATAATTAATTTTTTTAAAAGGTATGGTATTTTTTGTTAAAGATAATTTTATTTAAGATACTATTAAGTATTAAATGTAGACACGATTTACTATAAGTATTTGACCACTTTACGAAAGAGTGGTTCCATCTTTTCCTCCCAGTGCTTACCAGATTTAAACCCGTTCTTTTTTTTTAACTACGGGATCTAACTAAAAGTAAGATTAAAAAAATAAGAAAATGCTGATCAATTTTGTGAAAATAAATGCTGGTCTGTTTTCAAATTTGAACACGTCGTATGAATTATGAAACATGCCTTAATTCCGAAAACATATTAAAAAAAAGGTGACAATGATACAGAGACGACAACAACACATGCCCCAACCCAATAAAAATGAAAGAAACCCATGAGAAGTTAAAAGATCTGTTCGAAGAATCTTGTCCATGTCCCTTTGGGCTCGTTTACGGGCCCCATCAAAACATCTCTGCTTTTTTTTTTAATTTAAACAAAGTATGCCGTACAGGTTATAGTAAAAATATATCATCCACCAACCAACGGTGATGGGATTTAATGAAAGAAATTAATTTCTGATAAAGCATGTATAATTATTCACAGAAGCGCATGAGAATAATAATAATTTAAGAAACTAAAATCATGCTTAATTATGTCCAATAATAAGTTATCACTTAAATGTCTAAAATTAAGTGATCCCAGCAGCCATGTGTAGCAGCATTTGCCTCTTTTGCTTCATCATGGCCTTCCTCACCCAATCAAATCTCTTACCTTTTTCTTGAAGCCAGCGGATTTGGGAGACACGCCTTCCTGTTCCCACATGTCCTTCCATTTTATTCCTCAAACAATAATATCATATATTTTTATTGCTTAAATAATAATTATCATGAATTTAAACAAAATAAATAAATCTAGTCTGGATATTTTGCTTAATAATATGCTTTTCTGTGATTTTGGAAACATGAGTTGATGATTGGTTTTAATCTTCTGTTGAGAGAGAAGAAATAGTCATAGAAAAGTGTTAACTGATATAAACATATAAAGATGATTATCTCATTTAAAAAAAATTTAAACGGGTCTGGACTCGCACAAACGTGCCAACTAACCAGGTGGCTGCGTGACGTGTGAGTAATAATAGCCTGCTTGTCACTCTGATAACACAACGTGAACGCCACTCATTCACTCTCTAATCTATTATCGAACGCCTCACATCGCTCCTCACCGCCCCTGTGGGCCCCACCCACGCCTCCCTATTTTTTTTGTTTTGTGTATTTATTTATTTATACGTCTCCGGTCTCCCTTGTCCTCCCGCAATCCCCTGAATCGGATTCAGCACAAGATAATTGTTAGCAGCCGAGTGCCCCTCCAGTTAGTCCAAAATGTCGTGGCAGGCGTACGTCGATGACCATCTCATGTGTGATATCGATGGCCAGCACCTCACCGCTGCCGCCATCGTCGGCCTCGATGGCGGCGTCTGGGCTCAGCGCTCCTCCTTCCCTCAGGTTCTGCCTCTTTCTTCATTCGCTTCATCTCATTAGATCTGCTTCCTTTTCCTCCTGTTTCGTCTTCCCAATTGGACTGCTGCTTCTTGATCTGTTTGCCTGCCTACTGATTGATTGATCCGCTTCAGATTTTTTTCTAAAAAATGTGATTTTTGTAGTAATTTCTAATTTTATATTTTGGGGTTTTATTTTCTTCTGGAATGTTGATATTTTTATTGCCTTTCTTGCGTATATAATGGAGGTTGTGTTTTGTGGATGGAGAGAAAAAAATCAGTGATGTCTGTTGTACTCATATTTACATATCCATCAAAGCCCATGAAGACAAAAATGCGGTTAAAGTTGTATTGGTCCGCTTTGATGTTTCGTTGGCATTCTGATGATAGAGGAGTGAGTATTCAGTCAAAACAGATTTCAAGATATTGATGCTTATCACAATGCTGATTTTATGCCCAAGAGAAAAGGGAAAAAATTCTTTGACTGCTGGTATTTGATTTAAGGTTTAGGATTTATGCCTAGTGAAGATTAAACTGGAAGGGAACAGGGTGCGTTGAGGGATGAGGACTGCGTGAGGATACTGTCGTTTCCGGCTTTTACATCATCTGTTTCTACTTTGTCTATTCAGTTTTAGCAAGTTCGATACGTAATTCAGCAACTTGGCATCTCTGCCATTGCTTTCTATTCTTAATGGAGTTGCAATTATGATATGATGTTCATTGGGGTTCTTTCTTATGCAGTTTACACCTCAGGAAATTGCTGCCATCACCAAAGACTTTGATGAACCAGGCTCCCTTGCCCCTACTGGGTTGCACCTGGGCGGTGTAAAGTACATGGTCATCCAAGGAGAACCCGGGGCTGTCATTCGCGGGAAGAAGGTGCTTTTTGCTTTCTTCTCCCTCGTTATGATTCACATATATTCGTTCAATATGACAAATGTACTGCAAGAATTCCTTTTTTTCTCTTAGGCAGCTATTCTCTGGACTAATATCATCTCATCATATGATTTTAGCTATATCTTTTGATTTTAGTTATAATACAACTATAGCATGTGAGCATTGGGTTTCCCATTGAAAGAATCAGGATACCGTTCGATGGAATCAAATAGTTTCCACTTCCACGCGTTTCGAACTATTTCATTTTTGTTTGTTAGTTGTGTTGCAAATAGCCGCTGTCACAGATGACCCTGTTTCTGTCAAGTTCTTTGATGAATACTCCCTCTGATCTTAATATAGGAGCTAAATAAGCATTTTGTTGATGTTGAAGAAATTAGTTAAATTAGTTATTTGTAACAAATATGTGTTGATTTTCCTAAAATACACATTTTGTTCATGTGCATTGCAACGTGTGCAATCAATACAGATATTTTGAGGAAAAAATTTCAAGTTTTCAAGACAAGGTGGACTGACATTTTATATTTAAGAATTAAGATCAAAGTAAACCCTTAGTTTAACTCCTATATTTATGAACAAGGTAGGACATAACTACCTAATCAAACTCATCCTGTGCCTTTTGATTTATTGTTAACAAGAATAGAAGAAAACATAGCGTGGCTCGATCCATTGAGTGTGAAAACCTGGTAACTCCACATTCCAATTGGATGCAAAGATGTCAGTGTCTAAAAGATAAATATACCAAATTTGTATTGTATTATACTTTTTAATGGGCAAAAACTGACAATTTAAGTTCTGGCTTTGGCAATTGATTAGTTATGCTTCCTGGAACTTGCAGGGTGCCGGTGGGATTACTGTTAAGAAAACCGGGCAGGCGATGATATTTGGCATCTATGATGAACCTTTGACTCCAGGGCAGTGTAACATGATCGTTGAGAGATTGGGAGACTATCTGATTGATTCTGGGCTGTAGATCATATCTCAACCGCACATATTTTGCACATTTTTCATTTGATTTTGGGATTGCATCTATCTTCCTTTTTCCATGTTCCTGAAATGATATTGGAGTTGTTTGTCGAAAAATAACCAAACGGGGACAGAAAAGAAGTTAGCCTTATTTTAATTGCTGTACTCTTTTCTCTCTTTTGAATTGGGTTATCTTGTTTTTTCTGTATTTATTCCGGTGAATGATTTGCTTAGATCGATTGTTTTGCCCCATCATCTGGTACGATAAATTTGGTTAGCTGTTTGTTGTTCTACTTCCAATTACATGCAGATGTAGATTGGTTTTGCGATGGAAATGGGCAAGGCCCTTAGCTTTTATTCTGTGTTTATAGTTGTAATTTTTTTAAAAATTCAATGACGTACCGGGATGTTGCATATTACACGTCTGTGATTTGCAATTTTGAATTGTGTGATCACCAACAGAAGGTAAACATACACAAGTTATTTTTGGTTTTGATAGCATAAGGTTCAGATCGTGATTTGGATTTTTCGGCCGACATGCATTCAATATAGGGTCCTGGAAATGCAGTAGAAAAATACTTTTACACAAGTCAAGGTAAATATGTGAAGAAGATTATTTTATTTTGCGGAAAAACACTTTTGAACATACTTTTGTCTCTTCTCAACGCTTTGCCGAACAAGTTGATTTTTTACCACTTGTTTGGATATGCATTCAATATATTCTTACAGCTTGTTTGGATAAAATGGAATGGGTTTATGGAGAGGGAAAATCTACATTCGTCATTGACGGCGATTGTTTGATTACCTTTCTGAAATGGAAAATGGCTTTCTGCGGGGTCATTTTCATTCATGCATGGGAACTTCTCTTTACACAACAAAAGGTGGAAACCCAATTTTCGGTGTTTAAAGGAAAATGTAAAAGACACATTTACCCTTGAAATGTAAATAAAATTTGTCCATCTACATTGTGTTCTGCTCCAACTACACCATTGATATGGTTGAAAGTGTAAACCTTCAAGTTACAATATGAACATTTCAAATTATGGTCTAAACATTTTAAATTGCGATTGAGGTAACTCCAAATTTCGATCTAAACATTCAAAATCACGATCTCAAAGATATAAAATTATACAAACTGTCAATAGCTTTAACCATGAGCACGTCAAGGGTAACCCATGATTAGAGTTTATTTTAATATTGTTATTAGGGCAATATAATTATTTGATACAATTTTTCTACCTATTTTACTCTTATTTTAATTCAAGCAAATATAAATTTTCCTATCAATTTTTTTCCATTTTACTGCATATCAAACATATTGTGTCAAAAATTTTCCTTTCCATTTCTTTCCTCTTTCAAGAATTTTTTTTTTTTATCAAACTGCTCCTTAGCAGACACTCTTCCTCGTACGTGAGTTTGAGCTTTGAAGTGAGTTATACTCTTCACCTTCATCTCTCTCGGAAGCAAACTAACAATCGAAGGGGAAAAATGAGTTAGCCATGTGTGATTGGCACAAATTAATGAAACACATGGTTCGAATCTGAGGTAGACAAGTTGGAGAAAATTTTGGAAAAAAAACAGTTTTTTTATTCAAAATCATGGTTTGGGCCTTTGAAATCATGGTTTCGGGAAAACTAGTTTTCTTCATGCTTTCTTCCTTTCATGGCTATCATATATGATTTACCAAAAAGTTAGGGCAAACGGATTTTTATACGGCTGATGAATAGGCTATCTACAGAGGATTTTTAATATCATACGAATGTGGCTTCATACAAATTATCATTGAATCATATGCTAAGATACCGGTGGGCATGCTTAATTTAGAATGTGATTCTAACAATAATAGTTTGTTATTTGCATATATTAGAGACCTTATGATAAAGAACTGGAATGTAATCATCTAATATGTTCCAAGGGAGTAGAATCGATTGACAGATGCTCTGGCGAAAGAGACTATTTCTGTCTCAAGAACTTACTACTTATGTCCGCACTACCTTCGAGAGTTGTGTGCAAATGATTGTCTAGGATTTCCATCCCATGTTGTGTAATTTTCTTTTCTTTTGAGCCTTTGTGCTCTCTCTTTGTACCAAAAAAAAATATATGATTTACCAAAAATATCCTTCTCATTTCCTTTAATAATAAATTAGACTGTGTTATCTATGCAACAATCACATTAGCTTATATATCTCTTTTTATAATTTGAATATGAAAAGGTGATTATGATAGCAATTATCCAAATACTCTCGTTAGAAGAAACCACTAAATTTCAAGTGACTCTTTATCATGAAAACAAGGTTTGTTTGACGGAGCGTTTGAAAAAATCAAACCACGTTTAATATTTTTTCTTAAAATGAGATAATCTCCTTCACATATTTACCTCGACTTGCGTAAAAGTACTTTTCTATCGTGTTCTCAAATGGACACACAATCATTCCCCATCTCTGGACTCATTTATCAATTTAAGATTACAAGTTTTTATATTTGCTTTTGTATTCTCTTAATCTTAAGCGATGTGATATTCTTACTTCAACACACCTACGCAATAATTCCCTCAGCACCTATAAACAACATTTGA
Organism: Vachellia pachyceras; assembly: GCA_025593235.1. Classification (NCBI taxonomy): domain Eukaryota; kingdom Viridiplantae; phylum Streptophyta; class Magnoliopsida; order Fabales; family Fabaceae; genus Vachellia; species Vachellia pachyceras. The sequence continues at coordinate 6,977 of JANTPZ010090949.1, read as the reverse complement.
AGTGAGCAAGTATCTTGACCTCCAGCACTTCATTTTATCTGATCAGATCTTTAGCAGCTCAACAATTTCAGCAGTACGAATTCTCGTGTGACGTCTCCTAAAAAAGAAGCATTTGAGGTTAATAATATCATTTTACTGTCGTTGACGGCTATCATTGTGTGAAAGATGAACGGGCGCTGCCTTTGTGCAAAGGGTGTCGTCTTGTTGCTTTTATTTTCTTTTTCTGTATTGTTTCTCAAGCATAAGTATACTCATGCTAAAGACAGTCTTAATTAAAACAATGTTAAGCATTCAATGGGCATCTCTCCCCGTACAAGGATTTGAGCATATGGTGAGACTCAACCCTTGTGAGGTAACTCAAATTCCATCAGACAGGTTGGACTGGTTCGTAGCACCGTCAGTCACTTAATGTTGACGAATCTCTCAACAAACTAACCAATTCCATCAGACATAAACCGGTTTGTCTTTTCGTTCCTATTCCGGCACTGGAGTATTGCTCTGAAACATTATCATTGTTGGGCCAATTTAAAGGCAGAGTCATCTCTGCTGCTGAAAAATTTAAGTGGGTTCCACTTATCAAAGACCGCACCGTATTAATGGGCTCCTAGTTTCTCAGCTACTCAAGTAGAGGAGCTAAAAGTCCATGGTCATGGTTGGCTTATTATTGTATTGCAATCAAATTCAACAGTTCATGATCTCAGAAAGATCTAATTTTTAACATCAAAGTTGAATGATCAAATAGAAAAAAAATTATTAAAAATTAAATAACATTTTGCATTTTAGACGGATTAATCTTTATAATTCTCATAAATTCGTAACATACATACTTATTAAACTACAATGTAACTCATGTATTTTCAAAAGAATCCCAAAATGACTATAGCTCCTTTCATCAACACCAAATTTCTTAACAGTAAAACAGCCCCCCCCCCCCGGGCTGTTTAGAATCAATCAACAATGTTCTTAGAAACTGGGTCAGACACTTTTAAATTTCAAATCAAGCATTCTTTTTCTGTGTTCAGTGTTCACTAACACTTGACATCTGCATAATAAATACAAGCTCCTGCACATAATGACTTTGTCTAATTATTATGTTTCACTTGACCTGTCGTTAATTCAAGTTTCCTTTGTTCAAAAATCCGAAATCAATTCATTGTCCCCATGCATGATCATAATGATCCATACTCGTGTCTGGCTGAGGCCTCATCGTCATCATCACTATTATTATGTGTATATGCATAAATCTGCAGAAGTTTTCAAATTTTGTTGGCAGCATTCCGCCTGCGCCTCATATTCAATAATTTCCTGAGTTCTTGTTTCCCAGCTACCAAACATGCATATATTATCCACTTTTTTCACCAATTTTATGTTTATCTTCTCCTCCTTTTTTTACCCACCCCACTTGCCTCTAACTTCCCTTTTGCTGCTAAAAGACATGGCATTCAATCAATTACTAAATTGCTTCAAAAACTTGGCCATCCATTAAAAAAAGTACAAATGGTAAGTACATGATAATTACATCAAATTAATGAATTTTGAAAAGGCAAAAGTTTTGGATAATCTCACCCCAAAGGGAAAAGATTAAAGAGGTAAAAGGGTATGCAAATCTATCTTTTCTCTTCTTTTTTTTAGCTTTATGGAGATGATTAATTAAAGTAGATTTAGCACTAACTTCAAAGGGCTTTCCAACAAATTCAAACCCCAATTAAATGGGTCCACACAAGCTGTTTTGATTCAAAAATCAGCACTTCGGTGGAGGTGAAAGAGATGAGTTTTGAAGTTCGTAAACTGTCAAGGCCTTTACTCTTATCTGTGTCATGGGGGCAGAACCTTACACATGGAATGTCGGAAATCAATAAAATTTTAAGAAAACTAATCATATTTCAAAACTCTTAACTTACAATGATGGTAGTTGAAAATTCTACGAATATTTAAATAGTTTATTTGAGAAAAATCAGCAAAAGTTCTCTTCTTATACATTTTTGTGCACAAACTATCAACTCTACAAAATTTCTTACATAGAAAGTAGCAACATTTAAATTTAGGTCATTCATATCAATAATTTTTTATTAGAATCTATAAAAAAAATTTAAGCTAGGATTTCCACTAATTTTCTTTGCAAATCTCGGGAAGCGTACTTATTAGTAAATACAAAAACCTTTTCCATCTGACCTTTAAAAATGATTAGTTTATGATAGAAAACGGTTTGAGATACCCTTATAATTCATTACCAAAAAAAATCAAATTTTTGTGTGAAAATTAAGTAGTCATCTTTAATGTAAAATCAAACAATGCACTCACTTGTTTGAGGTGCATAAACGTTGCTTCGAACAAGAACAAGAACTTCTCAATAATAACATGAAATATCAATCTTCAAACATTATGCAGGAAAAAATAAAAGACTTGGAAACAATTTTTTTTTTTCAATGCTAACTTAACTTTTATAAAAACTTCTTTTCATGACAACTTTTTGGATATAATCACTGGGAAGAGAGATTCCAACTCATGAATTGACAAATATGACAAATCTTCCTCTGTTGCTCAAAAAGCACAAATATGGCATTGGTAATGTTGTTAGAATATTCTGATTTGAGTAAAATGTGGGAAAGGCAGATAAGGATTCAGCTAATAATTCCAAACAGATAAGTACCCTTCAAAATTTCAAAGGCCACAAACATTCGAAGCTGGAGACAGTGAGTGATACGATTGTTAGATTTAATTTGCATTAATTAGTGAAGATTAGATGCTTAATTCTAATAAATTAATGCTGGGGTAACATGTTTGTAAGGTAAAATAACAGATTAATATTTTCCCAAAAAAACAACAGATTAATGTTTTTGTTTATTTTATTGAGAACTGAACCAGATGACGAAAGCAGATGCACAAGCCGCTCAAAGGCCAACTAGGGACTCAGTTTTTATTGAACAAAGTGATTCTGACAAATTTTTATTATTTAATTATCACTGTTTGAATCTCAAGCTTAATTATCTCTTATTTATTTAATTAAGTTGGTTCTTATTAGTTTAATCCCTCCTTGGCCTCTTCTTAACGTCTCTTCCTTCCCCCCTCAAACTTCAAACAATCCTAAACTTTACCCTTAAAAAATTTCGATTGATTCTTCATTATTCTCATTTATTTAATTCATTTTTTCTGATTTGACACTGATATTTTAAATTATGACTGTGATAAGTTCAAATATTTTTCATTTGAATATTTTTATAAAAGCGGGAAATGATATTAATTAATTAATATTTCCATATGAACTAATAAGAAATATAACTAAAATGCAACAAATTAAAGCTATTTACTATTATAACACTAATGACTAGCTTGGTTGGATTACATGAGATGTGATTACCTATAATCCTTATTCAATCTATTGATTCAGATATCTGGTTGGTATGGTAAAGTAATCCTTATTATGATGTATTGTATTAAATCAAGTAATCTTCATTACATGGTTTTGGTTATAAGCCCAAATTACAACAACAATATAAATTAACAAATGAACACTCATAACCGTCATGAATTAGCTGTTTATACATTCATTAGATTTTTTTTTGTTTTAATAGAATTAAAAAGATTATTTCACGTTTTTACTTTTTCTACATAGAATATGAATTTTATTTTATAATTTTTTTGATAACGTACCAAAATAAATATTATGTAATCATCGTTCCATTAATTTACATTTCCATTTTTTTCCATTTCCATGAATTCCATGAAGCAAACGGATCATGAAAGAAATAAATTTATTTAACATCAATTAGTCACTATTTCTTTGTGTTATGACTAGAAAGTGAGATAACAAATGGGTAACATAAAATAACAAAATATGGTATAATAAATGATAACATATTATATTATACTCATGAAATTTATTAGTGATTAAAGGGAGAATGACATAGAGAAATATTTAAAATACAGAAAGAATAAATTAGGATACCCCATTTGCTTAATCTCAATCAGACATAAAGTGATATTGAAATTTGATGAAAATATAATAACACCCCTCAATGGATTCCCTTTATTAAATATGGATTATAACTTTATTTTAGAGAATTGAAATTCGAATTTAGGCAATAACAAACTAAATTTGGGAAATTTTCCATTTAAATATTTATACTCTAAAACTTACAAGGAAATGGGAATCTCCAAGCAAATGTGAATTGCAGCTTGAGTAGATAATAATTGATAACAATTCAAGTTCAATAAATTCTCTATTTGAATATTTGCACCATACAACTTATAAAAGAATGGAAATCCCCTTATCAAATATGAATTACAACTTCATTTTAGCAAACTGTAATTTGAGTTTAAATTATAATAAGTGGGATTTAAAGAATTTATCATTTGTATAATATTACCCTCGAATTTGAAAGAAAATGGGACTTCTAGATTATAATTTTATTTTAATTAATTGCAACTCAAATTTTAAAATAATAAATCAAGTTTATGAAATTTATCGTTTAAATATTTGTATCCTATATCTTGCAAGGAAATGAGAATCCCCTTGGCAATTACCAGACCAATTGAGAATTGATCGACTCAACTTGCCGTTTCCGATTCACGAATGGTGCGTATAAGATATCTTGGATGGTTACGTTTGGAGAAATTACAACTTTCGTGTAGTAAATTGCAACTTTGATATAGAACATAATAATATGTCTTTTTTTCTTTTACAAGAGAACATAGTATGTCAAATTTAAAGAATACGTGCATATGAACATTTCAAGAGTATTATTATATTTTTATTAAATTTCAATATCTTTATTAGATTTTGTGTCTAATCTGAAATTATGTCCCATTCCCCCTTCTCAAAATTTGTGCGGATGAACGTATTGATCTGTACTTTCTATATTTTAAAAAAATATTTCTGTCACTCCCCCTTCTCAACATTCTCAAAATAAGCATGTCGGAACAATAAATTGTTGTGTCACTCCACATCAGTCATTTTTTCCGCACAATTGTGCACGTTTGATAACAGTTTTTTAGTTTAAAATACATTTTTATTTAAAAATTAATTAGTTTACAAATTTCACTTGATAATTTATTTTTAAAAAATATATTAAGAGTAAAAAATATTTTATTAAAATAAACATATTCCAAATCTAACATTTATTTAAATATTAATACATTATACTAAAATGCACTCTAAACAGACTCATTATAGGCAGAGTAGCACCTAAACATATTAAATTTTTTATTATACTTAGTTGGCCGTAACTTGTATCAATTATCAATAATTTGCATAAAAAGATGCTATAATTAATATACTATTAATTGATGGCAAAAAAATATTATATTTTCATCATAATTCATGCGTTCATTATATAGGGTGCAAACTGCAAAGTCACAACTCTTCACTCTCAAGTAACTCATTATATTATTAATTTACAACGCATGAATTTTTAACCTAAGGTATTCAAAAATGAATACAAAACATCAAGTGGGGTATTAATTACAATATTTTTCTTTAAAAAAAAGTGTCTCTATTTAAGGTTGATACTTGATAAAGCTTTATTTCTCACTTGATGTAGTAACGTATGGTTTTAAATATAAATAAGTTTTAATTTTTTAAATTTTTCGAACAACATCTCTTAGAAGGTAGTGGAGTGGTTTTGAAGGCGGTGACGGAGCTATGTTGCTCTCAGAGTGGATAAATGCCCCAATTGAAATATTCAGGTTATATGTAAATTATTATTAGATTTTTATTATGTACCCAATGATATTTAATATTTGAACCCACTCAAATTATCTATACTAACAAACTTATTGTCATTTGCTTGAAAATAAAAAAGTTACCCCCGCAGCTCTAAAGTCCTAGCTCTGCCACTGGGATTGATGGCATTTTGTATTTTCCTACATATGACTTCTTAAACATCAAACATTGTTTAAAATTTAACAAATCTTTAGCTTTGTATGCAATCAATTTGCATTTTAACAATACAAAGAGAGTTTATATGACAATAAATAAAAAGTAAAATTATAAAAAATTGACTGATGTGATTTATAAATAAAATAGAAATATATTACTTCTTTTACAAGCAAGAGTGGAGAAACACTACTTTGTGTAATTTACTGTGTATATCATTTTAACTAATTTATGAAAATTAGGAAATAACAATTAATTCATTAAATTCAAGTTCAATAAAAAATTTAAATTTTATCTATATTAAATGAGATTTTGAATGAAAGAGAAGATACAATTTTTTCTCATTTGAGCATCAATTACTTTCAAAGTAAACATATTAATAGAATTGATTTTTATTGTTAACCAGGCGAAGTTTAATTTAGCTACCTTACTCAAATTAAAATAGATGACTAAATCATTACTTTTTATATTTAAGTAAAAAAAATAATTTTTATTAAATTCTCTTACACATAATTGACTTTTAAGGGTGGATAATATATGTGCTCAAAAAAATGGTGGACAATATAAAAGATAATTAACATCCGATTCAATGATTCATACTGTAAAAGATTATTAATTTTCTAAAAAGTGCATAGCAATAAAATTAGGGAAGAATAATTATTATGATAAACAATACTACTTTATTTAGCATGGAAAAGAGAGAGATGGGATGGGGTGGGCACTCTGCACGAAATATCCAAGATGATGTATGAATGAGGGCATAATTATTCGGTCAAACAAACCACCTCATTTCCCAAATTACCCCTCTGAATTTCAGGTCATATCCCCCTCAATGCAATCGAACGCCCCAAAGTGCCACACCCATTTTCGGAATTTCACAAGCGCCTCTTTAAGTCTTTTCACTCCTTCCCCAAATAAAACACTAATCATTGCTCCCCCACAATTTCATTCCCCACCGCTCCCCTCCAGCGCGTGCACTCCAGCATCCCAGTGCTAATTCCTTCAGAATGTTGCATCTTCACTTCTGATCCAACCCATTTTCAACTTCAGGTCTTTAAAAAAAAAACCCATTTTTCAACAGTGACCACAAAACCAATACTAA
>JANTPZ010090946.1:0-12659 GCA_025593235.1 Vachellia pachyceras | reverse complement strand
CTCCTTGTTGGCACTAGTTATTGGGTGTATCAAAGGATCATAATAAAATGCAGGCAAATCAGGATCCTCAGTTTTTATGAACATGACCATTGGAGTGTGATACACACAAAGCTTTACTTTACGAGGCCTGTTGTTATAGAGATGAGGAAATGCAATTCTATACTCTGTCCTTAGAGGTGACCTTATAATGAGTTTATTGATGTCATTAAACTCATTCCAGTCCTCATCTCCCTTCTCCATGTCACGGTAAAGGGGCTCAAACTTAGGACCACCTGCAGTATATACCAGGAAAAAAGATTAACACTTGACTTTGACCTTGTGCAAAAACATATACGTTTTGCCTCTCCTAATTCTTTTACATCTTATATAGAAAATAAGTTAATATTATAAACAAAAACAAAGCCAGTTTTTCCGTATTACAAAATTCATTAGAATGTACATAGCTTCCTAGCTTTGAAATTAACGAGTTCCCATATTGTTGAGTTCTTAACCTTAATAATCAGATAAAAAATTATCCCACATCAACGTCAGATCATTAAATTTTATCAAAATTGATGTTTCTTAACTACGTATATAAGCAACATAAACCACATACCAGGGATGCACATGTTCAATGCCTTTGCTGTAAAGAATGACTCCATGTCAAACAAATAGAAATAATTCCGATCAATTAAATCGGACAAAAGCTGTCCTGCAAGCCGATGCAGAGTGGCCATTATTGGAAGGGAAAGATGCCATTTCCGGTAGCTAGGACCATTTATGAGCTTTGTTTTCACAAGAGGTTTATGGTCATAAAACCAAGTAAATACAGCAGAATCTTCCTCTTCATCCAATTCAAGTTGAATCGGCTCCAAAGGATCCACATCTAACAAATTATCAGCATAATCTAATGGCGGCTCCTCATCATCAAATGGGGGAAACCGCATCCTCTTGAAATGTCGTCGATCCCTCTTCTCCCTTCTCATCATGATCCACATAGTACCCCACTGTAAAATATTTAGTTAGAATTATGAGGGAGAAGGAAAGGCAAGGGAACGTCTATGAGCTGATACCTTTGCACAATAAGTACGAGAGAAAACAACATACCTGTGCCAGATATATTGGCTCAACAACCCATGGTATTTCGTTAACAAAAGTAATTGCACCAGATATATGGTACAAGACCTTCACGTCTCGGACCTAAATTAATAAAACACAACACAGAGCTGGAATTAGTAATGAGCCTTCATAGAAAAACACGTGAAGTGAGAAAGAAGACTAACATAGACCAATGGAAATGGTAAATACCTGCTCCCAGGGCATAGGCATGTTCTCCAGAAGCTTGTAAACTGCGTGCGGAATGAATTTAAGCGCTCCAAGATAAACACGTTTATCATGACGGTATTTTTTCGAGGACATATCACCATGATCCCTATAGTAAAGAACAGAAAAGAAAATTAGAAAGAGGAAATAAAGATAACAATGATAGTAGTACCAGTATTACAGTTATTTTATTTTGTAGAAAGACAACATGAAGGCTAACTTGAATGGACCAAAAAGATGAGTAGATTAAAGACGAATTTTGATATTTCCTAATCTCCTTTTACTGCCAAAAATATCATTCTGCATAATCAACTAAACATTGCATGCTGAAGGCGTTTCATCAGTATGATTATCTACACCAATGTTTAAACTAACAAGAAATTCGATCAAACCTAAACGAGTAAAACGACAATACTATACCCCTACTAGGAAAAATCTAAATTCATGTTGAGGAGGAGAAAATTTCTGTTAAGTGCAAGGAGCTGCATTGGCCTTATTCATCCTCAAATTACTCATTAGCACAATTCTCTAATCCGCACAAGGTCACAAATCGGCAGCTTAGCATCCTGGAAAGTTCTAAAAGCTTCTTTCGCCACAACATTAAAGCCATAACTTGTAGCTGTGAACCGAATTTCAGATCCTACTGTGGCACCGCCACCAGAACTCGCGAATATTTCTTTCAAACCAAATAAAGGAAAGGAAAACAACACTCGCGGGTTGCATCTTTTGCCTAAGCTCTTAGCGCGGAAAGCCCAGAACAGAAATGATTGACCGAAAAGGGAGGAGACGTCGTAGTACAATGATTCACACAAATTTAAATTCTGAAGACAGTACTCGTGATACGATATTCAGTAAGAAACCTTTAAAACCACGACGCAGCATAAAATAGTACAGAACACTTGCCTGATGATTTTTCGAACATGTTCAGGGGGCATTTCCTCCTTCTGCGTCTCAACAAACCCGAACTTTCTCTTATCACTATACCGCTTAGAATTCAGTTGCTGCCATTTCCTAGCCTTCTCCTCGAGCTTCGCCTCAGCATCAGCCTCGGTCTCCGCCGGGGCTGGAGGCTGCGGAGGTGGAAGAACCGTGTAAGACGGTTGGGCTGCAGGAGGCGGTGGAATGGAAGAGCCAGTTGTTCCTGGTGGTGCAATCTGACCGTTGTTCCACATCTTGAAATCTTACAAATCCTATCAAGTCAGATGAACTATAACTGGTGAAATTACTGAACAACGATTGCTTATACTTCCACAGCTCCTTTGGCGGATCAAATTTAGAGCCTTTGAGAGCTCGTAGCTTCTAATTCTAGGGTTTAAGACGTAAGTTTCCCTCTCAGTAACGAGAGAGCCAAACGAATTACTCGCCAGTGGGTCGGAAATGGCTTATAGGTTGTCGATGAGTGTTATGGCGGTAGCACGTGCCGCCTTCTGAGGCCGACTTGATGGTTGGACATGAACAATTGGGGGCCCAAAAAGGGGCAACGGGCTTTTGAGGTTTTTTTTTTTTGATGCATTATGAGGCTACAAGTCCAACAGAAGTCCTTCCAAAGAAAATAAAACGAATCAGAGAGAAGGTAAAGCAAAATGCTTATCCGTATTAGTTCAATTGATAAAGAATTCACTCATAATTTATAAGGTTATAAATTTAAACCTCACTATTGATATGAAAATATTGTCGGTGAGTGATCTGTAAGTGTTCTATATACATTCGCTAAGCATACTTGACTTTGATGAACTTAAGAACTTCAACTCGCCTTAAACTTTTCGTTTAAAACAAATGCTTGTTCACTTTAAAGTACTTTGTTATTATAAGAATAATGTATATTAAATAGAAATAAAGTTAAAAAATTGGTTAATTCTTTTTTTTTTTTGGGAGATCTAAAGTTCAGGCAGTAAATTTTGTTATTGACAAAGTCAAGAGAAGAGTGCAGAGCTGGCAGAGAAGCTTCCTTTTTGAGGCTGGGAGAGAGGTACTCATCAAGGTTGTTGCGAATGCTATTCCAATTTATCATATGTCTTGTTTCCTTTTTCTAAAATCAGCTTTGATCAAACTTGATCAAATTATTTCAAGTTTTTTTGTGGAAAGATGGAGACAATAAAAGAAAGATTCATTGGGTGTCTAGAGAAAAATTGAAGGAAGACAAACTAAGGGGGAATGGGGTTTAAAGATTTTGAAGCTTTTAACCTGGCCTTGTTAGCTAAATTGGGATGGAGTATCCTTTGTGAGCCCAACCAGCTGTGGGTTAAGATATTGAAAGGCAGGTATTTTCCAAAGTGTAATTTTTTGGAAGCTAAAAAAGGTGGTAGGGCCTTTTGGGTTTTGAATAGCATAGTGGAAGGAATGAGAGTACTTGAAAGGAATGTTCTAATTAGTGTTGGTAATGGAAGGAATTTTAGGGTTTGGAGTGATCCTTGGGTTATAAATTTGTACAATTTCATATTTGTATCCAATTGTCCTTTTCCCTCTTTGTCTAATTTGGAAGTCTCTGATTTTATGGGGGGGATTGGAATCTAGAGTTATTAGAACCTTATTTGGAGCAGTTTGAATGTAAAGCTATTAAGAGGGTGTCTCTGGCTTACTCTGGGCGGGAGGATAAATGGTTGTGGATAGGGGGATCTAAAGGTAATTATTCGGTGAAAGAGGGTTATAGAATTGCTGGGAAGCTAGTAAGGAGTAGGAATGATGTGAGGGCAGGACCATCTCATTCAAATCATGAAGGTTTGTGGAGGGAAGTGTGGAGGCTTAGAGTTCTTATGAAAGTGAGGAATTTTTTTGTGGCGCATATTATCTAATGCATTACCAACAATGGAGAATTTGATAAAAAGAAACTGTGATGTAACAAGTTTATGTTTGATCTGTAAAAGTAGTGAATCTTCTAGTCATCTCTTTTTATTGTGTGAATGGGTTAAACTTGCATGGTTTGGAAGCTCCTTTACCTTTCGGTGTCAGGGGGACCAATGTCAAAATATTAAGCTGGTCTTAATGAATGGAATAAATCTTTGCTGGCTATGACGTTGTGGTAAATATGGAAGAGAATATGTGATTATTTGTTTAGGGATATCAATCCTGATCCTATTTTTGTCCTTAATCAGGCTAAGATGACTCTTAATGAATTTTGGGAAATCTCTTGAGGTATTTAGGGTGATGGAGATACTAAAACTGTTCAAAGATCAGGTGGGAGTGTTATCAAAAGGTGGCATCCTCCTAGAGGTAACTCTCTTAAAATTAATGTTGATGGGGCCTATGTAAAAGAAAGTGGAATGGCTGCAATTGCTTTTATCATAAGAGGCTCTAATGGGGGTGTCCTATATGGTGTTAATAAGCGGGTATGGTCAGAGTGTCCGTTTATGACGGAATGTATGGCTCTGCAAGAAGCAATTATGTATGCAATTGATAATCAACTTGAGGATATCATTTTTGAGTCGGATTGTCGAATGCTTATCAATTGTATTAACAAAAGATGTTATGTTCCTGATTAGTGATATTTTTGTGGAGAACATTAGTTTCCAAAGGAATTTAATTACGAACCATGAATTTGTGTGGGTTTTCAGGGAATCAAAATAGTAGCTAATTGGGTTGCTAAAGCTTCGGTGAAGAGGTCGTGTCCTTCGGATTGAGTGTGGAGACCTCCGAAATGCATACAACAACTAATGGAGAAGGATGTTGCTACTTTCGTTACTGATAATGGCTAATTTGGTTGTGTTTTGTTGCTTTTTAAGTTATATAGATCTAGAAGTGTTTAGATTATGTTATTTTAGCACCTGTCTTTAGTTTGTAGAAGTTTTATTTTGTTTTGTCAGGACTCTTTTGTAGCTGGTTTGTTTTTGTTAATGAAAGCTCTCCTTTTCGGCAAAAAAAAAAAAAAAAGCAGTGTGAACCAGGGATGCACATGTTCAATGCCTTTGCCATAAAGAATGACTCCATCTCAGACAAATAGAAATAACTCCGATCAATTAAATCGGACAAAAGCTCTCCTGCAAGCCGATGCAGAGTGGCCATTATTGGAAAAGAAAGATGCCATTTTCCGGTAGCTAGGATCATTTATTAGCTTTGTTTTTCACAAGGGATTTATGGTCATAAAACCAAGTATATCCTTGTTGCAGAATCAATTTTATTTGAGTTCTTAGTCGAATACTAAATATGATCACTTTTTTTATGGATATTCAAACCATCCGTTACCACATTTTGAGGGATTACCATTAGGGTACCAAATATAAGTAGTGATTATGGTAGTTGTTAAATTGCATGGTTTCAACAAGCCCCGTTTGATATGATGGAATTGATTTTGATGGAGATGGAAGTAGAGATGGATATGGAAATTGACTTTAAAATTATGTTTGGTATACCATAGAAATGAATATGAAATCTATGTCATTTTTTATAAATGTTGATTTTTTGGAAATGTAACAAAAAATACTATTTTAAACAAGGGAGGATTTTTGGTCCAAAAAATTTGGGCTCCATGGAACTCAAATGAATTCTATGTACTTGGGTATGGAGTTGAATTTCATGAGTTTTGGTGGAATTGAATTTCACATAGAATTGTAATTCTATTGTACCAAATAATTACATCATGGAATTGAATTCCAATTCCAATTTCACCTCCCATTTGCACCATACCGAACGGGCAAAGTTGGTTTTTGTCTTTTAAAGGGTGTTTTGGCTTTCCCCACCATACAACCAAACATATATTTTACACTTACCCGATGATTTACCTTTGAATGCAATTTTACCCTTAAAAAAAGTCATTTTAACAAAAAAATTGTTTAAATAATAAATTAAAAATTATGTTTCGAATCTGGAATAGGAGCACAAAGAAAAAAGCTTGAAAAAGGGCCTAAAAAACCAACTTTAAATTTAACTTGGTTTTTGACCCCAACACTAAAAACATGGTTTGGGTCTCAATGAGCTTTTTAATCTTCCACTTAACTTTTGAGAGTTTCATCCCAAACAAGCGCTTAACTGTTATTTATGATTGAAAAAAAAGTAGGGATTAGTATGTATAACTATATGAATATTTTAAGTGTAAATACTTAACTGCTTCATTTTTTTAAAAAATCTATATACCGTAAATCATCTATAAATCATGATGGACCCGATTCATTTTTCAAATCTGGGTTCATTTGTAAGCTGTACTGGAAATTTAGGTTTTACTGTAAAACCTAAGTTTTGCCCAAAATATACATTTTATTCAAATATTCACATTTTTCAAAAAAGTTACTTCGAAGACAAAACATAGGTTTAAAACATATGTTTTGAAAAATCTATTTTATCATCAAATCAGACCCTCTTTCATAATAAATTTTCTCTTTACTATTTTTCTTTCTTTCTCCTTTTTACTTACCTTTTACTTCGAACTCCATAAAAAGTTAATAACTTCCCAAACACAATCACCTTTCAAAATTTATATTTTGCCTTGAGTTCCGTAAAAGCTATTATCAAACGGACTTTTAAACCTAATAAATGGTCATGATCAATGATTCTAACTAACTTGGAAGTGAAGACAAGGTAGTACGCCTATTTATGTGGAGGCTAATGAAAAAGATGTCTTCCAATATGGCAACATGGGGATGGGATACCATGTGAGTTGGTATTTGACTTGGTAATGGCCAAACAAATTTCTTGGTACATCAGAAAAAGCAAACATGGGAATCCACACCAAAGAAGGAAAATATTGGTGTTGTTTGCCAAATTGCCATAACTACGTTCAACAGTATTTTTCTGTAAAACGAGACAATCTCCTCCACGTATTTGCCTCGACTTGTGTGAAAGTACCTATAAGTACTTCTCCACCGCTTTACCAAACGGACCCAATTATCAAATCAGCATCTAGCAACGAAGGATCGCTGTTTCCTTGTTCCCAAGGGTATATGAGGCATGCAAGCAACAGTGATCCCTTCGGTTTAAATTATTTTACTAATTTATCATAAATAAATAAAAATCGTAATTCACTTATTGAATCTATATTAGATTGATTTTTAACTTCATCCATGTTGTATGATAAAGGGACCATGTTTAAGTATTATTTATATGGGTAGAAATTGATAAAATAATTTTTAAATACTCTCTAAGACACGAGTAATTTTTAAATACTCCAATGAACAACAATTATGTCCCTTCTGGCTTCTGTAAACATTTTTATAATGAGTTATGAAGGGAGAGAAATAATTAAAATAGTAAGTGACATTTCAACAATTAAAAGTCTGTTTGAGAAAATGGTTGAGATGTACTTTTATGGTTTACGAAATAAATATATGAAAAAGATTAATGCGATTTAAAAAACACCGTTTAACGTACATTTAGAAAATCTAAATCATCCCTCAAACATAGCAAGTAAGTGAGATAACCTATACGAAACATCTTAGAAGCTGCTTAAGAACGGGACAAGAGATGTCCAACAAAATAGCCGAAAATATTAACAACGTAATTTTGAAATTAGATCTATAAAATTGTAATTGGCAGAAGAAAGGTCGAAAAAACGTTGGTAGGCGCTAGCAGTGCTCTGCAGTCTCCACACTCCAAAATTCTGTTTTATTTTGTCATATTTAAAATAAAAAAGTCTGGTATTATGTTTCCGTCATTTTTATATTTTTTTCCCGACAGCAATTTATTGCAGGGATGGGCCTTTTTTGACTTGGGACCAACGCGCCGGAAAGGCACGTGAAATATCCCTTCCCTCCACGCCGTTTCTTCCACCATCCTTGCACCGATCCTTTGTGTGTGTGTGTGTATATATATATATATCACGCAATCTCATCAACCCGGGTTTCGTTCTTTCCCGTCCAAGTTCCAATCCCACGAATATAGCCAACAAGGCAATACTGAAAATCAGAGAGGAAACCCCATCAAAAAAACCCGCAGAGGTTCGATCCTCTCATAGTTCCCTGACCTTTGTTCCCTCTCTGGGTAATTGGATTTTCAATTCGAATTTGGGGATCAGGGTCGGTGGAGGAACTGAAAGAACGAAGTTAGAATAATTTGGGATTGGAACGATGTCTGCTGCGGTATGTGGGAGCAAGAGATCTTTCTTTGAAGATATTCCGCCGTCGCCTCCGGTATCTAAGAGGCTACGTTGCTCATCTTCTCCAATTCGTTTCTCCGCTCCGAGCCTCGTTGATCAGCTTCAGGCTGTTTTCCCTCAAATGGAAGTTCAGGTTTTTGACTGTTTGGCTTGTTTTCTTGCAATATGTTTGTTTCTGGGGGAAAACTGCCGAAAACAGTAGGAAAGCGGATGAATGAATTATTCACTTTAGATGGCTTAATTCTTCGATTTTAACTTGGGGTATCTATACATTTTTGCCATTCTGGTAATGAAACATGGAACTTTGGCTAACAACAACAACAATGGTTGTAAGAATAACAATAATGCTATACTGTTTGGAACTCGTATCTTCTTTGTTTCATTGTTGATTGAGAGATGGGGTTCGTTTCCCTTTATTTTCTTTATTTACAGCTGCTTAACCAGATGCTTTATTGTTTCATGTCAGCACATGTATGGAATATTCCATAGCTGTCACTATTTTCTAAATTTTCTTTACACAAATTTCTGATCAGTTGGTATATAACCTTTCAGCTTCTTGAGATAGCTCTCCAAGAATGTGGGAATGATCTAGATGTTGCTATCAAAAGCTTGCATGAGCGTTGCTTGGGATCTGCTGATGGAAATTCTGGTGCTGCTGAACAATCTGATGCTATTGCTGTTACAGGTATTACCATATCTGGAGTTGATTTTTTCCGCTAGGAATTAGGAACCAACACCCGTCGGTGAACCATGCATGGTGGCTATTGTGGCCTTGAGTTGTTTTGGAAAATAATGTTTTTTCTCCTACAATTTTGGTGAACATATTTTTAGTGCTCTGGGACCAGCATGGAGAATTATGCTGGTTAAAACACTGAACAGCGAGCAATTTATTTGTGCGTTTTTGGAGCCTCTATAATGATAAACTGAAGTCTTTTGAAAAATTTCCAGGTACTTTGAGAGTTGATGGGCATGCTTCTGCTTCTGAGAACCAATCAGCTTCAAACGACCTTCCTGCAGACGGAGCAGAATGGGTTGACTTGTTTGTGAGGGAAATCATGAGTGCTATCAATGTTGATGATGCTAGAATACGTGCTTCTAGAATATTGGAGGTTTTAGAGAGATCAATCAGTGGGCGTGCAAGTGCTGAGGCAACACATGTTATTCAAAAGGTATATGTTTATGCTAGGATTAACTAACTTACCTGTATGGCTGATGGCTGTACTTGCCATGAGAGTTGGGTCTTGGGAATCAATCAATTGAAGGTAAAATAGCTTGTTGAGTTCATAACTGAGAATGCTATCAGCCAGCCAGTCAAGCCAAAACGTGTGTTAATCTTGGGGGTAGCATAACTGGACGTTCTATGGGCCAGAGATTATTGAACGAAGCAGTTGAATCATAATGGGTGCTGAAGGATTTGTTAATATTGGGAGAATTGCAGTGTTGCTCTTAGGCATGCATATGTCATCTTGATTTTCCATGAATGGTTTTGATTATCTGCTCCCGTCAGGCTTAATCCAAGTCTTGTTGCCACCCCCTCCCACCTCTGTTGGCCTGAGGTCTCATTGCCTGTTCCATTGTTATAGTGCTATTCAATGCATGTATCTTTACATGATGCTCTACTATTGGTTGCTACCTAATCTTGATTTTCTTATCTTTTTCTTTTTTCCTGACAAGGAATGAGGATTATATGACAAGTACCCTTTATTCTCAGGAAAATATGATTTTGAAAGAGCAACTTGAAGGTCTGACGAGGGAGAATACTATTTTAAAGAGTGCTTTCAAAATCCAGCATGAACGTCAGATTGAGTATGAAAATAAGAGTCAAGAGTTGCAGCATTCGAAGCAGTTGATTTCTCAATATCAGGAACAGTTGAGGACTCTCGAGGTCAGATCGAGCTTAATTTCCGTTTTAATTCTCCCAGTTGAACTGTTTATCAAGAAAATTTGAAAATTAAAATAATTTTAAAATTTATTTACTCTTCAATTAAAAACATGTTTATAGATTCAGCTATCAGCTGCAAACATTATAAACCTTCATTTCCCATCAGGATGAAGTGAACACAGATTGTTTTATGTTTTTATGGAAGATTTATAATGAAATCCGGAAGCACAATGTTGCCAGGAATTTCATAGCTGGGAATGCGTCAAAGGGAAGAGGCTAGCTGTTATGTATCCCTCCCAAGTGGGATTCGACCCCATTCCATTGTTTGCATAGCCATTTGGAATGCACTATTATCTCACACTAATGCCCATGTTTAGGATGACAATTGCAATTTGTTATTTGTTAAATAAAATATATAATAATTGGCTTTTATAATGCTTAAATTTATAAGAAATAAGATTTTCCTAATTTTTGTGTGGCATCGCTTGTTAAAAATTTGCCATCCAATGTAAAAGTAACAGTATATGGAACAGATCAATCACAGGCGTTACCAATGACCATGTGCAAAGTTTCCACTCACAAGACTTTCTCTCCCCTCGTCTTCCTTCTTCCTTTCCAGTATTATAGATCTGATTAAATGGGAAGGGTAGCATTAGTGTATCTACTGTACTATAAAGAATCATAGTTAATCTCGAATGAATCAATAGGCATGCTGATAAATCTTGGTGCCTATGATTTTGTTGACAGGTGAATAACTATGCTTTGGCAATGCATCTGAAGCAGGCTCAGCAGTGCAACTCCTTTCCCGGGCGGTTCCATCCTGATGTCTTCTAACCAAATCAACAAGTAGAATTATCATAATAGGGCTGCAAAATAGCTTCATAGTGTTAATTACGATATCTAGTGTTCCCAAAGTGTGGTTAGCTCCTTAGTTCAAGGCATGGTTGATGATGCAATGCTGTTCCTAGTTCAGGGGTGATTCTATCCTGTCATTCTGGGATAGAATCAGCCATTATAAGTAAAGATTGTCTGTTAGTTCAATTATGTCTAATGATTTCTGCTCTTTTTCTTAAGATGTTTTTCTCTTTATATGTATTGTATTTGCATTCCCCCACGACAATGAGTAATGAGTAATATGCTAATGGATCGAGTTTCTAACATTTAGCTATATATAGGTTTGCTTGTCTAAGAAATATCCATGTAAACCGCTCAGAAATATACATGTCTAAGAAGTTCAAAATTAATATATAATGGGCCGTATGACCTACCATATTAAATAAAAATTATAATCAAAGGCAAGGTAATTTTCAATGATGTCATATTACACTTCACAGAATACTCCCTCCATGGTTCTAAATAACAAACATTTTTTTTCATTTTATTTATTGTGTATATATAATTTTTCTTCGAATAAATTTGCTGCACTTATCGTTGATGAATAATTTAATATTGTATATAAGAATTTGGCAGCTCATATCATAAATGATATAATTAAGTAATTTACTTTACTTCTTTGATATGCTTAAATTAGATAAATGTTTTATATTTATGACAACTGTAAGCAGGCAAGGGAGGTGGTTAAATATTTCTAAAAACATCATCCTTTTTCTTCCAGAATGATAATAAATACTCATATTTTAGAGTGATATGTTATTAATACTTTACTCAATGAAAATGTTCCAAGTGTTTTATATTATGTATGTCATACTTATAAACTTTTCCTAATTATTTCTTTTTCTCTTGAATCCATTATAATATATATTCATGGAATTTACAATAGAAAATATTTAGAATATTTTTATTGGGTAGAATATGGATAACATTAAATAATTTTCCCATTATGATATTTAAAACGTGGAAATTATTCACCCTTGATTGGCGTCAAAATGCAACTTCACATGGTGAAATGTACCGAAAGCCATGGGATTGTTGAATTTCGTCAAACACGGCACCATTGTTCTCATCCAAAAACAGCTCACCTTAAAAAAAATCATTTTCTGAATTAAAGACATTAAATTAGAATTACAAGCATTCACCTAAAAATGGTTCATGCGTAAATTTTTCACTGCAATTTATTATCAATAGCAATATTGTTTTGGAAGTTTTAAAATGTAACATTACTCATTACTATTAAAATGTTAGTGATTAACGTTAACTTTTAACCATAAATGTTAAATTTTTAACTGAATGTTGTTATGAAAGTAAGAGCTATCGGGATAAAGGATAAGAGAAGAGAAGAGAAGATAGGAGAGCAATGGCATTCAGATTTCTCTATTTCATTCAACAAGTACAAGGCCCTATTTATAGGCTCTGAGAATGACATCCAAGAGTCATAACAATTAATAGTACAATTAATACAGATATTAATTGTAATTCTTCGTACATTGAATAACTACTCGTTTCTCTGTAACCATTTATGAACAGTATTTATGATGAGGAATGTGAAGAGTCAAT
>JANTPZ010090943.1:0-25103 GCA_025593235.1 Vachellia pachyceras | reverse complement strand
TGTCGATCGATGCATGAGTTGGGGAGAGAGGAATGAGTTGTATAGGCTTGTAGGTGGTTGACGTGGTCAACTCGAACACCGTCAAGTTCCATATCCCATCTAATAAATAAGAGTCAACATACTGTCTTGTTACGTTGTTGTTATTATTATTACTCATAACCCTAAAGACACGCCCACGAAACTTATTGTCTTCTTTATTAACTTCTCATCATATATATGACTTTGCCTCTTCCTCATGGCAACGACTCTCTACGTCGTACCTTGCTGATATGTTTTGTCGTCTCCAACTTCATGGCATTCTCTGTACATATCCAGCACTTCCAAAGAAATTCCACTTAGATCCAATTCCTTGAGATTAATCAAAAGTGCCGTTCTTATATTTTTGTGTGTGTGAAGGATTGATGAGCAACTTGAATTAACCTTGATAATTAACCCTGTAGTTCTGGTACTTTTTGTTCTTGGGTGTATGAAATCTTAATTGCACCCAAAAAAACTGCTCAAATCTGATTGATTAGAGCCTTTTTGTGTCAAATATTCAGTTGGATTGAGGGGAACAGAATTACTTCTTTCGAGTGGGAATTACTACGACATCTTAATGAAGTGACTTAATTGTCAAAAAAAATTAAATAACAGGTGTTAAGTATAAATGTTTTTTATTTCTTGCATTGGAAGTTGTCATTTATTGCTTTTCATCACTTACTATTAAACTTTTGGGTAGTCAAAATTACTCCTTTTAGATCTCATAGTAATTTCCCCTTCTTTTTAAACAATATATGATAGCTCAAATCTTGCGAACAAAAAAAAAGTTATATATGCTATAAACCTCCTTCTGAATTGACAATATTCAAATTAGTTTGAAAGTTTGGATATTGGATAATTGAAGAAAAATGGTACTTCCTCCTCCATAGTACAAAATACTTCTAAAAGAATTTTTTAGTCCATCATACAAGCCACTTAGAGTATTTTTCATGTTTAAATATGACTTTTTATTTAAGATAAATTTAATGAATTATCTACCACTTCTTGATTTTGTTGAATTAATTAATTGAAGTGACTTATATTATAAACAAGAGGAGTAGCTTTTGTGCAATTAGCAATTAAGAGAAAGATATAATGGTAATTAAGCTTGATTTAATATGTAAAAGATGGATATAAGAGTTAAGCACTTGCAATTTATCTGCTGACAGAATTTTTTGAAACATAACCGTCATTGAATTGATAATTTAGGATTTAATTGTTATGCCGCAATTGAAGAGAGTTGCTTTAAGTTGAAGGAAGTTAAATTGATGAAGCATTAAATTAGGGGTTGGAAGAAGAAAGGTTTTCACTTGGGAATGACAATTAAGTCAAAGATGTTTGAATTGTAAACGCAGTGTGATGTACTTTAAGAAAAAATGTCTTTTTAAGTTAGAGACAAAGTAGGTGATACAGTGACAAAACCAGTCATCTTAATTTGAATGATTTACGTAGCAGCAGTAGTGGGCAATAATACTACTACTACTAATAATAATATCAAAAGCTGTCATATCCCACCCCACAATTCCCACAAATATCTACAATTCTTATTCGACTCAATTTCTTCTTAAAATTATATAAAATAATAGCTTCAATAAATGTAGATATTTTAAATTTCAAAAAGTAATAGTTGAAATGTTCTATTGCAAAATTTCAAAACTTTAATTTGAGGCCAAAATAAATCGGAAATTAATGTTAGACGCATTAAGGCCTATTTGGATCAGTTATAAAAAACATTCATCGCAAGATAAAAATCTCTTCATATACTTATCTTGCAGACTGTAAATCATGTTGGAAAAGTAACTTTTACCATTGATCCAAACAAACACTAAATTGCCTGAGTGAAAGGACATTTTTTAAAGACAAAACAGTATTGATGTTGCTATGAAAGAATGTCATAACTAAAAAAGCGAGAACAATTTGTAAATATGTAATAATAAATTTTGGTGCAAAGTGATAATTTTATTTAAACTTTTTAGTAATTACCTTTTTTGCTTGGGGCATAATGATTTCTCATTTTTTATAACCTGTTTTTGATAGACTATGCTCAATTGATATCAATGGTTTAATCAAACCAGAATACCAACAAATGTGTCAATTATGATGTCTGACCAGATGATGTGAACCAGTTTCCTCAAATATGAACCAGAACATAATATAATTTTTCTTAAATAATAATAATTTTCTTTCAATAAAAGTATGATATCCCTTGATCAAATTTAAAAAAAAAAGTGTGATATCTAACATTTATATGTCACGTTTCATCAAACAATTCGAAAATAGATGCTTACAAAATATTTGCATAATTTTCCTTTTTGACCAAAATGAAGAAAAGATGGGAACATTGGAAGTATGGACAGAAGTAGAGGAAGCTTCCCATTAACAGGCAGGTTGGCATGGGAGAATTAGGTACGTTCAATCTGTATAATATTTTTTTTATTTTTAATTTTTTTAATAAAGAAGATAAAGTAGCTTTCCCTGATAATGAGTCACGGAACTGATTGGTCTATCGTGGACAGATACATCATGCCTTAAAGTGTCCATGGTCTACAGAAGCAGAATTTAATTGGTTTTTAGAGAAATAGTATTATGTTTAATCCTGTTGCATTATGGCGATAACTGTCTGTAAAAGATTGAGCAATGATTTGATGTTGATTGCTCACCAATAATTTTCAGCAGCTTTCTTACAGTCACAATGTGTGAAAACATGTGTCCTATGAAGACACCCATATCGTAGTTCATTTTTTTGAGAGGGTTGACCCCACAAAAATCATGATTTTCAAACTTCTTTGAGTGCCTGTTGCCACGTGGTTGACTCTTCTTCGGTGGATTGGCCACTTGCACTGTCATCACTTATCAGTTGGCACAGTCCTTGAATTGAAAAAATTGGTTCCCTATACAAGAGATTTTTTTAATGTGATAGGTTATAATGGTAAGTATGCCAACATGTAATTCATATCGTCGACTCTTGTTGAATGATAGGTCGTCATGATGGCATGTAAATCCCCCTCAAATAAATGCGGTTGTAGGTTCTATACTAAATATAATTGTACATGTCAGGAAAATCACTGAGCCTAAAAAAAAAAAGAAATGTTATTATCCAAAATCCCATAATAAATAAGAAACATGCAATGATAAATTTAAATGCAGAAGATAATAACAAATTTATGTTCACTTGTTATTGTACTTTTTGATAGTTATTAGTCCTACCTAATGTGATACAGTTGCTGAATAAGTGACAATACCCACAGGAATATGGGTGTATACAAAAATGCTTCTTTCAACTCACGGTATAGATGCACCTTTCAGGGGAGACAGGTCCAATTTATGTTCTCACAACTGAGATATGAGCTATCTGTGAGCTATACAGTTCAAGGAGTATGATTAGCAAATGGCAATATTTATGTCAAGAGACAATGCTCGTCTTGTAAGTGATTTCACACTGTTAAGGCCAAAATATGGTGTTTACACAAGAAATAAAAGAGCAAGCAAAATAATGCCCTATTCATTTCAGCAGGGACTCGTGTTGTCTATGGACAGATTCAATAATACACCTATCATGCATAAACCAGTTGGCTGTTTCAAAAGACAGCAAAATCCATTAAGAGCTATTCACCCCAAAAAAAATCCATTAAGAGCTACATTATTTTCAAAGTTTCCGGGTTCACAACTGTGATATGATCCGTTAAGAAGGGGCTAAAAGAAAACCAACAAGGGATTATATGGATTACATTCGAAATGGTACCTAAAATTGTAGTCCTACAACAATATTCCTACAGTCTCAACACCCAACACAACTCAGGATCATACACCAAAAAGACTCCATTCATAAACCTTGAAACTTTCAACAGCATGTTTGAAGACCTCCGCCATGGGCAAACATCCAACTTGCTCAGCAGGAACAGCTAAGCCGGCACCAACTGTGACAGCACTTTCTCTTAAGGGACTGAAGCAAGTAAAATAATGCATAAGTGTCTTGTATATTTAAAAGCTTCCACAAAGTCACAAGAGGAATGATACAACTCCTAAACCATGAAGCACCTAGCTTAAACAGAGGAGTAGTTGAGTCTGTTAGTTATTTATTGAGTCTGTTTTAATTTAATTAATTAGTATTATTGTTGAGTGTGTTAGCAAGAAAGTAGGAGATTATGGGTCAGTCAAGAGAGTCAGTTATGAGTTAGTGGGGTTACGGAGGGAAATAGTTAGAGGCAGTTGCATCTCTTCTTCTATAAATATCCTAGGCTGTAATCAAGTTAAATATGAATGAATGAAGAAGATTATTTTTGAATATTGGAGATTCTCCTTCCCTAACTTCTAATTTCTCCCATTAAATGAGATTCTTGCTTAAAGAGAGAGAGTAGGAGAGATTGGTGAGTACCTAGATTCTGGGACTTATCAAGGAGGGGGGGGGGATTGCAAATAATTAGCCATTTATTTACCTAATATGGCTTCTTTTCCACTTAATTGTACCACATGGTAAACCTTAACTATTCAATTGCCTTTTTGAAGTACGTACAAGGGAAATGATTAATTCCAGATGTCACCCACTAGCACTTAAGGCAATAATGTATTATCATCATATATCCAAAGCTCAACTCAACTTGCCACATTTATTCAACAACACAAATATGAAATCCAGTAGCAAGAGAATTATTTGATTAGTTTATTGGTTAAAGAAAATATTCCTCATACTTACTTTATAACAATGGGCTCATATGCAGTGATCAGGACATCAGTGCCAACTCCCTTAAGACGCAAATTAGCTAAATACGCCTGAAGAAAGGGAACCATATCAAATTGCTATTCGCAACATTGTTGAACAGTTCAACCAAAACGATAAATATACTTTCACGATATTTTGTGCTTCCCTTCCTTGCCGTCCTTTAGAAATTGCCTAACAATGACAATACATGATGAGGATGAGTGAAAGGGGAACATAAAAGGGTATCAGATCTAAAGAACGTTTTTGGCTACTAGTACAGCTTAAAAAGAAAACATTTCTGACAGGAAAGAAAATCTTCTTGAAGGCAATGTCAATTGCAAACGAAATAAGTATGGAGGCAAAGAAATGGGAAGTGGTAAGTCGTAAGAGTTCATCTGCTCTCCAATGCAATAAAAAGGGAATTTTTCCTATTCAGCGCTAGTGTTGTAATTCAGTGCCCCTAAAGAAAGGCTATTTCAGCTTTTCTTATCAAAAGTTCGACACTGAAAATTTATAATTTGATAGCAGAAGCTCTGGGAAAATAAGCAAATAGCTGAAAATTTGATCCTATTTGGTATCTTAGTCTATCTGTAGGTATAGAGCAATGCCATCAGTTAGGCCCATAGAAAAGTGCGGGAAACATACTCATCTTCGAGAAAAATTTTAAAAAGCAAGATATTAAATTCTGAATTAATACTGAGGAATGGATGGGTCGTCAGCCAGATTTAAAAAAAAAATGATGAATGTTAGTGTATTATATTGACAAGGGATCATAGGCTAATATCTGAAGTGAGGTGAATGGCGAGTTGCATGGGTGAAGGAATGTGATAGGATCACATTCGCCAAGCACACATATCACAGGAGGCATAAGCAGACACATGGAAGTGGCAAAACAGCTTTAGCAAGTCAGCAGGTTGACTCTGGCCCTCCTACTAATTTGGAGAAAACTATAAAACCTTAGGTGGCGATAGGGACGCTGGGTAGCAGTTTACCTAGGACTCTTTTTGGGAACTGTGTTATCTTTTTGCTTGATTTAAGGTCCTACTGTCCTTGGGATGGGTATGGATTATTTTGTACTGTGAGAGTGAGCATTGAGAGGAGAGACCTGGCCTCTCGAAAGTCCAGTGGGTGTAACCATTTATGTTTTGACTTTTCTCCTTTGTATTGCTTCCACATTGTAGTAGGAAGCGGAGTTCTTCGACCATTAATCACAGTTCCATTTCAGCAGTAATATTCCAGTATCGTGGGTCTCATCAGAATGCTTAAGCATTAAGTGCATTAGGATAGTGGATAGGAGTTAATTATGGTAGTGGATAGAAGTTATTTTATTTAATTTATATTCTGTAATGCGTTTTTTTAACCATGATTCTGTAATGCGTTTTATTCTTATAATTAGAAGTGAAGGGTGGGAGTAAAACATGAGTACTCATTCCTCAGAACCCACTATCTCACCTTGCATGTAATCATACAATTCCTCAACTGATTATATATCACAACAATAATCTTATGTCTCATCTTGCCTTGATATTCATGGCGGTTTAGCAACTGATATTGCAAAGCAGATGTTTCCAAAATCCCTCCAGGAGCAACAGTGTCTCGCACTCCTCAGCTAGTGTCAACATTGACCATGAAATTTTTTATTCAAGATGACATTAACAAGGCTATAAGGTGACGAGTTTAGGATCAGAGTATGGATTCAATATATAGTCCACTCATGAACCTAAATCTCCAAATTCAAAATCATTATCTCAACTCGATTCTTCTTTGTGACCAATTCCTGACATTAGAGGTTTTTTGACCCAACCAGTGATCATTGTACACACTACACAACCACCTCCATTCTACCTTTTAAGACTCATTCCTTGTAGGCTGCGAGGCAAGTTTGTTTGGACAAAGGTGGTACTTAGACTTCAAAGATAATTTATGACTCATAACCATCGATGCTGGGGCTGCTTAGATGACTTGGAAATGTAGGACTACAGAAAAAGAAAAAAGTAAAAACAAAAAAAGGTTTCCAACATGTACCATTTGGCCTATTGCAGTGGTTACCACAGCAGGTGCCTTATTGTATGTTAAACCAGGAGATTCCAGGACTCCAGACTGCTCAATCACCTGAAATTGTATGGGAAAAGTTGATCATGGCACACAAAAAGACATCACCAACAAATAAGATGTCAAATGAACTAGCATGATGGGCACCGGTTCTCTTATTCAAGACCCTCTGCCATTGCTGGGAAACACACATGGGACACCGAGTATAGAAATTCCTTCATTGAATCAAATCACTTGGATTTTACACAGAAGAAAGATCACTTGAAACAATGAACAACACCGTGTTATAAATTAGCATTGTCAGTTGCCATGCACATTATGCTTTCAAAGCAGCAATAAACAATACTAGTATACTAAACTATTCTAAGTGGTGGATCAGAGTCTTCAAAAGAGCTAACACAACCTCCTAATACACACAGAAAACATTCAGGAAAAGTAAAAGATAAAAAAAATCCAGTATATGGCTGCATAGGCAATAATAACATACCCAGTGCTAAAACATTAAAATATTTGCTGCAAAACTATTGAGTATTAACTTTAGGTAATGAACTACGCTTTGATGCATCGAAGGGAGTAAAAATAAGGTACTGTATCTGCAATGGGATGACATTCAACTAATCTATAATTTATAGGAATCATATGAAATAACTCTATACCACACTTCCTTCTGCATTCTGCTCAGTAGCAAGGTCTTGAAGAAACCATGTAGCACTTCCATAATCAGCAACGTCATGTTTTAATTCTAAAAGTTCAAAGATCAAACTTTCATCTCGGTTAGAGTCTGCAAATGCCTCCTGTAAAGCACTACCAATAAAAATCAGTAGAAGGACTAGCATTTGATTACGGGAAAAACAAATTGTAAACAGAAAAAGTGACCTGTATGCTTAGCAAAAACAGAGAATACAGCAAACCTGATGATTGGGAACTTCTCGAATGTCGCTAAGATCCTATACAGATACAACCCAAAACTCAATTTGATCAAAACAAAATTTACATGGTATAGTTGAAGGTCCATGTCAATATAACTTTAAAAAAGGAGCAGAAAGGAAATGAATGAACAGACCTGGGACCGCTGGGGAAAAGTGCTTGACAATTTACCACCAAACAAAGGGCGCTCGGAAACGATGTCTTCTGGCATATTGAACAATCTAAATAATAGTGGTATAAAAAAAACCGAGACACTCCTGGTTTACAACAAAATAAGCCAAAATAAACCGTTAGATTCTCAACAGAACAGAATCCCCAAATTCAATTCCGAATGCCTTTAAAGGTTCTTCTTTGTTGACTGAGAATCAACTCCAACCAAGGAAAATAAAAGTAAACACATTCTCGACTACGAAGTAGCATTCCGTCGAAAACATGAGATTGGGAGGAACGTCCGTTAAAAAAAAATTGCGAGTTTGATGCCGCAATGGAAGTAAAACAGCTTTGCTCAGAGAGAAAAAGAAGGTACCTTGCACAGACGAAGTCTGGGAGAGCGAGAGAAGACTCTAGTCTGTCTTCCAAGGTGGTGGCCTTCTATTATCTCAAATCGTGCATGTCTCGGGAGAACAACCATAAAAAAAATTAGGGAGATTTACTATTTGGTCCCATGAAGATATTTAGCAAATACTTGACAACTCCTGACAATACCATGTGCTGTATTGACAACACCTCGTGTTGTCAATGAGACCATTTTTTAAATATTTTAAACTTTGGGACCATTTGATAAATAAGTCCCTTATGTGCGACCAAACAGTAAATTTCCCAAAAAATTATATAAAAATCTGTGAATTTTTTTTTATTTTAGAATCTGTAAAGTATTAATAATAAAGAAAGGAAAATAATATTTATTTAACTGATCATGCAATAAATTAAATGTACTTTTTAAGCCACATGGTTCTCAAGAATACAAGGGTGTTTGGCAACATTTTTACACTTTCCAAACACATGTAAATGAGATAATCCCCTTCATATATTTTTTTTAACTTGTGTAAAAATATTTCTCTACCATATTTTTAAAAGGGGATAGACGGTACTTCAATTGATAATTGATAAGTCATTGTCAGCAATAAATTGGATAAACTCATGTTTTTTACAATCCCAATTAATTACATTTGGACTTCATATTAATTTAATGATTTTTAGGACCTGATGGTGGTAACTTATTTTTTTGGGACTTGATTAATTTCCCCTAATTTTTAATATTTTTATTGCAATAATTTTCAGTTAGAACAATTATATACTTCCCCACAAAAAATAACACCAATAAATTTTAATTAGAAAATCATGCATTGGGATACAAAAATAATATACCATTTGTTATATTTTTTATTGAATAACTCGGAAATATATTTTTCCAAATTTCTTAAACTAATCACTTTATATTCAAACTTAAATCCAGAGTTGAAGTGAAATGATAATTAATTACTGCATTATACTAATTTTTGCGTCTGGTGATACACCGATAATGAATATAAAGTGGTAAGAGACATGAAAGGAATAAATTTAGTTTTTCTTACTTGAGTTGGAACTTGAAAGAACAAATATTGTGCCTGTTTGGGAACGCGGTAGAGAAGTACTTTTACGCAAACCGAGGTAAATATATGAAGGATATTATCTCGTTTTGTGAAAAAACACTGTTGAACGTGCGTTTGACTTTTCTTAATTCTTTACCAAACAAGTCCATTGAAAGGAAAGAATAAATCCTTCACGTACACACACACATACATGTGTATACAACTACTTTAGATAATCTTATCTGAGTTATTGTCAAACCATGATTGTAACCACCTCTCTAACTACATTCTCATCACATAATAAAGAACAAGAATTCTCATTACTAACGTGAAGGAGAGTTATATTTTGGTTTCCCTCTGCTGTGTTGTCCATTTTTCCTTCTTTTGGACAATTTAGAAAGACTCTTATGAAACTTCAACCTAGCATATTTACTTACCCAGATCTCTCCACACTAAACTGCAAATAAAGCAACTGACTTTTAAAAAAAAAAAACTGCAAAGTTAGCTTAAAGAACGAGATAATTACCAACGGAATTAGATCTAGCAGAAGGGGATTTAAACATGATTGCTTCCAATAGGAGAATACATGTGTCTTAGTGTGTGTGAGAGAGAGATCGATGAAATATTTCATACTAAAAAAAATAGCATGAGATTGGCATCAGGATTGGCTGCATAATGAAACGATGCAACTAAATATATAGAGAGGATTGGACTTAAATATAGAGCCAACTATATATATCCTTCTTTAGTGCCTGTACACTCACCTCTGACTTGCAAGTATCCCCATGTAAATGAAATTTCCACTAATGCTTGTCTTTAAAATCTTTCCTCACCAATATGAACATTTCCAGAAGCTTATATAACATAAACAACCAAATATATGCATTCAACTAGGCTTCAACAAGTATGAAGCCCATATCTCGTTGGCTGGAGGAGGAGGCTGAACCCAGTGACCTGGTATGCGGCTGCACCAAGATGCAGTAAATAAGGAAACAGATCAAATAACTGAACGATTTCAATGCATCAGTTTCATCTATAACGCACATATACCCCAATAGCCATTTGATGTACACAAGACACTTAAAACTACAAACGTACAATACTAGCCGTGGGTCCTTGTAATTCGCCCAAAAGCCAATGCAAGTCAAATATGTTAAACCAAAACACTATTTATAAGCCATGACTTTGACAGGATTTACAGGTGTATAGATACTTCATATTTTGTAACTTTTTGCTGTTATGTCTTGTATTCATGTCAGTGTTCACGTTTAAGGTTTTGAAGTGTTATACTTGATGTTAGGCATGCTAGAGAAATGGTGGAATTTGAGTACTAAAAAGGTGGCTCATCCCACAAGACTCCCATCAGATGGGGTTTGGAGAGATATAGATGTATGCAATATTACCCCCACAAGTAGAGATGTTGTTTTTAGGATTTGAACCCATGACCTCCATATTATATAGCAGCAATCTTAACATTGCTACCGGAAAAATAACATTGCTACCAGAAAAATGTAATTAAAGGTCATGACAGTGGCACAAAATGAGAATCGCTAATACCGCAGATAACATTATAATCAAGTACTGTTGTAAAAGGTGGTGGTGACTTAGGTCATAGATCATTAACATTCTGATGACTTTGGTCCAATGCCATTCTCCATTTGCCTTGTAATGCAACCTGAATGATGCTTTAAGCAGAGGGAATATTTACTAATAACAAAGGTGGAAGCATGAAAACCTAACTATGCTTACCTTCCTCCTGGTCTGATATAAGCATCCCATCCTCTTCTAACCTGCATGAGATTATTTAACAGCTTTAATAATCAAGTGGAACTTGCGGCATATATGTCCATGTCAAGCACGCATACAAACATCACAATTACCAATTCAGCTTAGTAAAACCTACAGCCTTTATGCTAAGATAACATAAATTGCCATTGGTTACAGACATTAGAGAAAGAAAGGGAGATGCTATGTTGAAAGAATGACCTCAATAAGTGTGCCCATATCATTTTTCCTGCCATGATAATAATGATAGAACTCAATTGGTAAGTTAGCTAAATCATCATATGCTCCCCTACTGCTTTGTCCATCAGATCCTTTTTTACTAGACTCCTTCTCCTCAACTGCAACAGAGCCCTTTCAATCCTCACCCTCAGTTTTCGGCTCTTTGCCCTCCTCAAGCTCGTTATTATCACTGCTTGAACCTTTCAATAAATCTCCTTGATTTTGAATGGATTTTCTGGATTCCTCTGGAGACAATATAGCTTCCCTAGCAGCTTCTGTATTGGCAGCAACCAAAGCTTAGCGTTCCTCTTCCTCAACTGCAGCTTGAACTCTTTCAAGAAATTTATTGTCCTCCTCCGGAAGAAAGTGGCCTGCAAATATTTAATTAAAAAAACGCATAATATTATGATAAGCAAACAATGCAATTTTTTTGTCCAACTGTTATTAAGTATTACATGTGTGAAAAATAATTTTTATTGAGCCCAGAATTTGAGTAAAATAAAAAATTCTGATAGAAAAGGCAACTAAAAGTGTGCAGATAAAGTTTTATAGCTGACCCATGCAAGAAAAACCGCAATGAATCATCATAGGCAATAAAACGGAGTGATTTTCTCATGCATACCTTGTCTTTTCAACTTGTGGAACCCGATCGAGCGCAACTCTTGCAGCTTCTCCACCATCAAGAGTTGTTCAAGCTGAGATACAAAACAAAGAGAACGTGTGGTCTACATTGACCGAACAAGTACATGTACAAAGAAGAGAACGTGTGGTCTACATTGACCGAACAAGTACAAGAGAACGTGTGGTCTAAATATGATTCCATTTTCATAGAAACCTTGAACTCTAAAGAACAAAAGTGAGACTGCCACCAATAATATGTTACCAATGACAAGAAGACCGCAAGTTAACTAGAGGATCATGAAATTTTATGCTAAACGATAATTCTACTGGTATAATGATGGATGTTGGGAAGACAGTAGGGCAACAAACAGTAATAGAAATAATTGAACAAGAAATGCCAGTTTGAATTTTGAAATCATCATAATGGCACAAGAGAACAAGATAGCAGAAGAACATGGGCTAACGTTATAAGGATCAAATGTACCATAACATAAATTAATCTGTACAAGTCATTAGCATTGGGTAATCATATAAGCAATTAACAACTATGGAATTTTATGCAGAATGAGTGGCCAAGTTCTAGAAAGTCATCAGAAATCCGAAATGAGCAATGTCTTGGCCAAGAAGAATATGATAAAGTTGTACATGAACTGACCTCCGACTCTAATTTCTTCTTCTCTTCTTTGGCTTTGAGCTTTGCAATTTCTTTCATCTTTTCCACCTGCAAATAAACATGTTTCAGATGCTAATAAAAGTAGCATTGCAGCTTCATGTTGCCAAAGTAGCTGTAAGACAATAACCAATCCAATGAAGCGGTTTAAATTCTCATGTGGTCATAGTTAAATACCCAAGAAATATGCAGTTTCTCTGGAACTAAAAGTATCCAATTAGCATTGTCAAAAGAAGCCTAACTGATTCTTCATATAAACTGATATATAATATAAGGATACACATAGACTGATATATGATATAAGGATATACATAAATAAATACCTTTAAATAATGCATTTAGCCTTCTTATTTTCTGAAAGAAGCTTAACTGATTCTTCCATTAGAAACCAAAAGCAGGCATATTCAACGTGAGTTGGGCAGGATGGAAACAATAGAAGGGACAAGAAGACGAGTGTAATTGGACAAGATTTGAAAATCTGTGAGAATCCAAGGCAAAGCAATCCTGAACATTCCTTTGGTTTGGATTTAAGTCAAGACATATAAGAACATTTTGCTTTGTTGGTCTTCAGAAAAAAAAAAGAGCCACTAGAAAATTTAGGTTCGTTATCATAGTGATCCAACTGAAGCTTTAATTCTTTATGATGAGACGATAATAATATGGTTTGAGAGAGAACACATCCATGCTCAAGAGAAACAAGATGGTCCCTCCGAGGTTGTTGTTTTCTAACTGGGACCCTTCACGGGGAGTCCATTCCTGAACAAGCTTAGAGGCATGAAGAAGAACGTGGCCATTGGCTCACAAGACATTGTCTATTCCCATATTTGCCGATAATTGCATGTGTTCATCACGTGGGTGTGGTTGGAATTTGACTTTGCCAATGACGATTCAAGGCATTCTTATCCTTAAGGTGAAAAGGATGTTGAAGTTTTATTGTGTCAAAAGAAGTCCTACATTTGCTCAAATGAGAGAAAATCTTACTTTGTCTATGCTAAGATGTCGATTTAGACTAGTAAAAGGTTAAAAAATAAGAGTAGAATGCCACATAAAGAGATATTTCTTTAGAATAGTGTACCACTATATGGTCTTGAGCTCTCCAACTCCAACAGTTAAATTTTGGGGTAACTCTCCCAAGGGTTTATGCACTGCTTTCATTGAGCCGATCAATCAGAGAGGGTTGCTTGTAGATGGAGAGGGTTACTTGTAAATGGTTTTAACCGAAAGGGCTGATCAATAGGAGGTGGCTTGGTAAAGCATCAAGTGAAATGCCATATTCTAGAGCCATAAGAGATATTGGCTCTTGGGGTGCATTGTCATTAGTCCCATATCAGGAAGGTTACATTCAAGAGAAGTGTCATGGTATGAAGCCACCGGAGACATTGGCTCTTAAGGGGTGCATTATGATACATGATTTACCAGATAAAACCCGTAAATTAATGATTTAATCAACTTGTCCTTAATCCTTAGTTAGGTTTCATAAAAGTTGATCAAGCTTTTGTCACCTAACCGATTAGTTAAAACTCTAGAAAAACTCATCTCTAGATCTTTAGCTATAAAAGGCTCCACAAGAGTTTATCACTCTTTTGTGATCCAATCATATTCTATCCAGAGTGCAAACCACAAATTACCATTTGTCGAGAAAAAACTTCTTATTCATCCTGAAGTAACTGAATACAACTTACTCCTTAAATAAAGAAACTTGCTAATACTCAAAATATTAAGAAAACAATATCTTGTTATACCTAATGAATTTTACAAGATTATAGCATTTAATAAATATCCAAAGGATTTGTTCTAAAAAGTATGCTAAATCGAAGAACTAAACAAAAAATAAAACATAAAACATCATAGAAAACTAATTAATTTTCACATATAGCCTTATTCATTCCAGCTCTGGGTGAATCCCTTTTAGCCGTGGGATCTCCATCACATTGTCGTGAGTCTGACATCATAAAGGTTACTTTCAGGTAGGGACCTTGTAAGGCTTTAGGCTCTTCAACTTTAATATATAGCCTTTGAGGTGTGCTTCTTCCAAGGATTTATATTTGGTCCATTTGAAAAATTTCTCCTTTAACCCCTTCCTAATCCTATTTTGGTTCCTTCTCACGTGGCTTTACTCACGTGAATTATTAACTTCCATTCTGCTGAAGACATAGACAATATCAGTATCGGTTAGCAACAGACAAGTATGGTTTTTTCAAGAGAGATTTATAGTTTTTTCCCCTCTCATATTTATCAGTAACGATATCAGATAAATGAGATACAAAATTGAAAACAAGATGTGTTATTGACATATGAGGAGGGGACCACATTCACATTCTTGGATATGAAATGAGAAGAGAATTAGGTTGATGTATTAATAATACATAGCTGGAAGTAGTGGTGGTTTAGGAGGGGGTCCATGATGAGTGTGTCTAGAGAATGTTTGGGAAAAATGCCAGAGAGAGAGAAGGATGGGCAACTTATTTATGGGCACAAGTAAATGCAGTTGCAGCGACATTTTGTCCTTACTTGTTAGACAAACTCTTGCAAGCAAATCAGAGCCAAACATATATTTAAAATCAGCAACCAGGGTCGCTTTCTAGTGGTAGGAGGAAGAAATTTTCAACAAGATTACCACATATGTCCCTTGCAGCCCTTCTAGCCTGCTAGTTTCAACAACCACGAAAAAAACATGTGATGAACATGATGAGGGCTTTAGTTGAGTTTTGAATAAGGAATTCTGGGTTGGCCTTGCTATATCTTTTACCTGGGGAATGGTTCAAACAAATGCTTCGCTTTTGAATTAATATTTAACTATAGATACTTCTTCTCAACGGCAAGATATCCCGGTGACAATGTAACCCACCATGCTTAGATGAAGTCCTAAGCTCGAATATAAGATTGACTTGTTTGTATGTGTGATTAAATAGAACTAGTATGGAATTAATTATTGATAAAGTCAGAAAACATCATGCGATCCATGTATCTGATTTCATTTGGAAAGATAAGATTTGTTGTTGTTGTTATTGTTGTACTGAAGAAACTATCCTTATTGAAGGCTATTATATCTCTACTGTTTTTAATATTTTGTCTGAAAAACCGGAGGGAAATGAAGGTTTCCACAAGGGCACAGGATCAGAGACTATTTTTGACAGCTCGTTGGTGGAATCCATGGCAACCTGATATTATTTCATGGGGATAGACAGATAGTTCATATTGAGGGACTTGTCATGATTCACTGATTGGATCTTCTATTCTTCTCTGTGTAAGAATTCCTAGTTCATCACTTGACAATTGAAATATTGGAATCTGTGGACATCTAATCTAACATTGTCCTTAAACAGAAACTGTTGTGGAGTATTCAGAATTAAGAGTGAAGATTGGAGCTTTTGGAAATTGCTGAAAAATTGTCATTCTTATAGTTACGTTATTACATCTAAATGGCATACAGTGATTAATATATCAAATTTTATATATCTATACCCACTGCTAAATCTAAGGGAAAAAACATCTTTCAGCAGACAAAAATATATGTAAAATCCAAGAGAGAAGACAGAAAAGACAAATAGATCAAGTAATTGGAAGGCTTGAGCAGCACATCTGGAAAAACCAGTTCACTTCCATTCTGTTCCCTTTTCTTCATCTGATGAAAAATTATTTTGCTGGAAATGAGAAGAGAGAGAATAAAATAAACAAACAAGTTTCAAGTTTAACAAAACTAGGAAAGTAAAACAAAGGAAAAGGAAAGAGAAAAAAAGAGTATATACCTATTGATCTTTTGCAGTGAAGGACTGCTTCATGAATTGAGTTCTCGTAATCAAACAAATCACCCATGGAATAAGCTTTAACTGATGATATTGGAGATGCTTGCTGTGAAATGCTCCAACTCTTCACTTCCCACTCCGCCTTCTCAAAATCACTAATCCTTGTGCTTTTCATTGAGCACCCTGCTCTCCTGCATAATTGCTTAATACACCCAAAACTGTTCCTCAAGATTCTGTATGTGGATTTTCTCCACTTTGTGAAGAACCCATGATGATGAAGATGATGAGTTCCCACACTTCTTGGAGAGACAATTCCTGATGAATAAAAGAAAGAACTAGGCATGGTTTGTGTGGAATCAGGAGAATTGAAAGATCCCATCTTTGAAGTTTGACCATACACAGGTCTGATGAAGCCATCAGAGAAAAGCTCATCAGCATGAGCATAACCAGTAGGTGGTGAGAGAGTGACTGAGAAATCAAAGTTAAAACTCTGGGTTGGTTTTGCCATTATTAAACCTTCAGAGTTCATGGAAGCTCTGAGATGCTCCTCAGCAAGGAAGGTTACCGGAGGCTTGAAGTCTGATGATAGCCAACTTTGTGAAAAGCTATCAGTGGCCAGAGGCAATGAGGATTCCATTAGAAACAGGGAATAACAAACTTACAAGTGCCATTGGTAGATATAAATATATAATTCTATTATTTGATCATAAATATAATATCTCAATTCACTTTATCTTTCAAGCAATTTACTTTGATGTCATGTGATCTGAAGTTACAGGTTGAAATCTTGAAAACAGTATGTCCATTTGGAAGCTATAAGGCTTACATTCATCTCGGCCTTACTTGATTAGTAATTTCAATGCACACCATTGGTAATTTCAATGCACATAATAAAGATGATATTTTATAAAAATCAACGTACATTTGTTATAAATAACTAATTTAACCAATTTATTTAATATTCATGAATTATTATATATCCGGCTCTTAATATTATATTGACGGGGGAGTATAATATCAGTGACAAAACCAGTTAGAAACCACAAGAAGAGAAAGAGAAAGCCTTGTCTATTCTATCTAGGTCAAGGTGAGAACAAATAGAATGAGATGATACGCAAACTGAATTGACTTTTGTGTGTGTGTGTGTGTGTGTCTCTCTCTCTCTCTATATATATATATTAAGTTTATACCTTGCTATCTCATCATCTAGTTATGGCTGTCTGCAATGAAGATGGCTAAGCCATACACGGTGAGAGGGGAGAGAGAGAGAGAATGGAGAAGGGAACAAAAAGAAGGAAAAGGAAAGGTTTTGTGATTCGTGCAGTTAAATTGGTTCGATTTTCTTTTTCTCTTTCAAGCTACTGCAACATGAAAAGGAAAGGAAAAACTAAATAACGAAGCATGATAAATGCCATATTTGTGACGATGATGGCGATGTTAAGATGGCTTTTTAAAGTTTGCAGGGACAAAAGAAGAGCATGAAGAATGGTGTGAAGTAATGAAGTATGGTGACTGTGGAGTCAAAATTATTCTCAAAATATTAACACAACACACAGCTTGCATATTAGCTTCGAACTTCACATTACTTGAGAAAATTTAAGAATTTGCTTCTTGTGGCAGAAACATGTACCTGTTCATACTCAAAAAGGATTGGCTGAATTTGGTTAAAGTTCATTTATTAATTTATTTTAAGTGCTTTTGTGTTCTAGAAGGCAAATATATTAGAGAAATTTTGTCTTGGAAGCTTAAAAAACGATTTTTTTTCATGGATTATGATGTTTTCCAAATCCTAGAGAAATTATTGAAAATAAAAAATTAATTTTATTTATTAATTAAAATATAATTATCTTCATCCAAAATATATTTCATTGGATAATAATATTAGGATGAAATTGTTTTTTCTTGTAAAATTATAAATATTTTATATTAAGACATTATGTTTATATATTATAATTAAGTTAAGAATTCGATTTAAATTTTAAATAAAACTAAAAGATTTAATTCTTAAAAAAATTCATGATAATCATAAAATTAGTTAAACACAATAAATGTATATGAAATATAATTTTTCCTACCTTTATTTTAATAATGAACATGATAGAGAATGAATAGGGAAAAAGAAAAGAAAGACATACAATTAATTTATAGTAAATATGAAAAAATGCATTATTTTTTTTGGTAAAATCACATTATTGTTTGTAAATAGAGCCTGAAGGAGTACTGGGTTAGTTCTTTATTTAAATTCAAGTGAAAACTACTTATAATTCAAACAATTTTGTAAAAACACAACAACAATAATTTTTTCTTTTTCCCAAAGACATGGGGAAAAACATGGGCCTTGGTAGGAAGCCACACTCTTCCGGACTAGGTGAACCATGCATGGCCCAACAAATTTTTTTTTGGGGAATAAAAAGATCTTCCAACAGTGTATTCATATGTATTGAAGGTTGGAATTTGTAAATGCTATAACTTAAACAAGGTTTCGTTTCTTCGCTGAGAAATGTATCAGTTTGAAAACACCTCGAACGTAATTTCCTGTATTAGAATGATGCCATGTGCTTTAGTAAAAAAAACAATGTAATTATAAAAGGTTTTATAACAGATAAGTAATATGGATGCCATGTGCTTTAGTAAAAAAAAATGTAATTATAAAAAGTTTTATAACAAATAAGTAATATGGATTTGTTGTCATTTTATGTACAGAAAATTATCATGATATTTACTTATTGTGAGACTTTTTAGTGATTATATATTACATGTGATCTTTAATATAAGAATCGATTGACCTTTTCGAGAACTTAAAAGGGCTACATAAATTACTTTTTTTTTGTCGAGACATAAATTACTTAATTATAACATGTATTATAAAATTACTTAATTATAAGTTTAAAGATTAGTTTGGAGAAAAATTATAAATATAAATGTTAGTTTACCTTTTAAATCTCATAAGAAACTCAATAGTATTACTTTTTTTTTTGAAACTCACAGTGATTTTTTCCATTTAATCCCGTGTCAAGAACACTGAATTTATGCAATACAATTTAATGAAGTTTGTATGAATTAGAAGTAAGTGGTGGATTCTGGATTCATTTAAAATATCAAAATTCCAGATCAATGACTCCAATTTGTGACATCCCGTCGTATCAATCTAGAAGACCCAAACTGAAATTTACAAATCTTACCAAAGGACCTATTAGCAACCCTTGAGTTATTAGGGGAGAACACGAAACTCGTAACCTGCGAAATCCATTCGGACTCTGAGAAAATTCCTCGGATTGAGCCCGTCTAATGATGGCCCGTTACGGGCAGACAAAAAACCCGCCCATATAAATAATAACGAGCAGACCAACGGGCTATGAAGAGTTCGATGATGGAAAGTGAGACTCCATTCCTTCCCGATGAAATCACCAGAAATATTCTCAAACGGCTTCCTGTGAAGTCGTTGATCCAATTTCAATGTGTGTGCAAACATTGGAAGAATCTCATCCAAAGTCGATCATTCGTTGCAGACCACCTCCACTGCTCCACTCATCAAAATCTCTCTCTTCTCTTACAAAGGGATCCTTTGCGCTTCTGTTTGATCGATTCTGCGCTGCAAGTCCTTGAAGTTCAGAATGCCCCTTCGATTGATTCCTTTAATCATGCTAGGATCATGGGTTCCTGTAATGGCATGCTGTGCGTTGAAGTTGACCCGTATAAAAAATTTCCTTCTTCCCTTTTATTGTGGAATCCTGTTAATAGAACGTTCAGGTATGTGCTCAGAAGAACTTATGCTGACTCTGATGATTCTGTGGTTGGATTTGGGTTCATTTGGGTTGTTTTCTTTTTGCTTGCTTGCTGCACTAATCATATACTAAAAATAGTTTGGGACTTGGGACTTGATTTTGGTCCACTAATCATTGCTGACTTGCTGCACTAATCACGCGTTAATCATTTTGGTCTGATTTTGGTTGTTCATTTTGGATTTGGGACTTGATTTTCTATGGGATGTGCAACAGGTTGTCTTTCTGAAAATGGCTTGTTTGTTACCCGTTTAAAACCCACCCATTTATTATCAATTCATTTAAAAGAATTTAAACTGATTCATGCACGGGTACGAGCTAACCCATACCCGTAAAATGTTTAACGGGCTAGGGCACAGGCTGCCCAACCTGTCCATTGCTCTCCCCCATGAGTTATCCTAAGCTTCTCATATCTCTCTCTAGCCAGAATCAATGGCGTCCCCACACTATACCTCTAATCCTGTCAGATCCCCCTCGGTGATCCGATCAAGGATATAGCAAAGGTTTTAAGGTTTGACTCTTTTTTTTTCAATTAAGATTGAGTGGCTGTTGGTGAAGTTTCCCTATCACATGGGATTCCGATCGTTAATGTTTGATTATCAAAATTTTCAACTTTGGGCTCATGAGTTTTACATGGTTGGAAACGATTTATGTAATATTTTACACCGTCTGCATGATTAATTAGCTGACAAAATTAAGGATGAAGACAATGAATCGTTCCGTCCTTTGGTGAAGAAGACAAGATGATGACGATGACGATGATGACGACGTATTCAGTTTCAACTAGATAGATGGACAAAATGTGGGGTGAAGACAATCCTAAGCACTTTGGCTGCTCTCTTCTCTCTCTCTCTCTCAAATAATTTTTTCCGTAAATGCAATGACTTAAATAGTCTTTCTTGAAGCCAAGTTGCAGAATTGCCTAGAATTTGGTGGGACCTTCCTGATTCACGTTTGGATGACAAGAACAAGGATTATGGACAGTGCGGACTCAACCTTGTTTTGGGTATAAACTATTTTTTAAGAATATAAGTGTGATTTATTTTTAATATTTTTTAAAAGGAATTTAAGCAAAAATTTAGTGGGTTCAAAATTAACAAATGAGTGGGTACAAAATAAATCACATAATACTAATATATACCTCATTTTCTGAAAGTCATGGGGTTCGCCTGAACCCGCCGGAGTCAGGTCTGCCCTTGATTATGGAGGTAGAGGAAGGAAGGGAGAGCAGAAGAAAACAAAGGGCTTGTTTGGTGGAGCGTTTGGAAAAAGCATTTGGAAAAGTCAAATACACGTTCAACAGTTTTTTCCGTAAAATAAGATAATATCCTTCACATATTTATCTCAACTTACGTAAAAATACTTCTCTACCGCGTTTTCAAACAGACAGAAAGAAACAGTAAACTCAGTTCTTTCCTACCGCCAAGATCAAAGCTACAGTCTTGAGAACAGTTACAGCCCTGTGATGAGAGGAGAGACAATTGGAGAAATGACTGAGCGTCGGACCAGCCGACCAGGAAATAAAATTAGGGTTGAAGAAAAGAATTAGGGAAGTCAAATCTTTTTTACTAAATTCTGAATTATGGATTATGTAGATTCTAATCACTCGTCTGTCCTTTTAAACATAAATGGGATAGTTTAAACGAACAATTTTATCTTTTTTATTAAAATATTACTTACATTAATTGAAATTAGTTTAAATATAAATAATATGAAGTTAAAAACATCTTTGAATTTAAAACAAAAAAGATAACTAATCCTAACTCTGCTCCTCCTGTTATATCCACACAAAATTGAAACTTTCTTTAAAATCATTTGATTGGTGAAAAGCTAACTAATTAAAAAATTATGTTTAATATCTCATGGTATTTTTATGAATCTTTAAGACCATTTTGTGGTTAATTCTATTACTTGGGACCTCTGACAATTTTTCCAATAATCTATATCTCCCCCTGTCAAGTAATAAATACCGAGTAGGAGAGCAGGTGCCATATTCAAACGGTCCCAAAACGTTGTTGTTGAGGGCATTAATTTTTTTTGGTTTTCCGTCCGGTTTCTGGAACTTCACCCGACTAATCTGGATTCACCCGTGTCGTGCATCTGGAAATGGTGGGTGGGTCTCCTAACTGTGATTTCTGCATACACAAGTATTCGAACTTGATACCTTACTTAAGTTGGAATAAATCGCTTACATTTGATTCAATCAACCGTTGGTTGTTGACGTCATTAATTGAATCTGACGTTATCTCGGTGTGTACGGTTTTGGGTCAATAAGCCCACCTTGCCGACGTCCTTGTGAACTTGTCAAATAGTCAATACGACACCTGTGAAGGTTGTCTACTTTTAGATATTTTAATTGCATTGGGTCTAATTCTAATTCTAGATATTTTGAAGTGAATCAACGTTCTAAAATATCATGCCTTTCGTGAAATCAGCGCGTCCGTTTAGAATACAGTAAAGAAACATTTTTACATAAATCGAGATAAATATATGGAGGAGATTATTTCGTTTTGTGAAAAATACTGTTGAACGTGTGTTTGACTTTGAAATTATTGCTATTTTAAGATGAAAACTGGATTATTTTATGATTCCTGTAAAATGGTTGATTTTTATAAGGTTTAGACCGCAATTAATTTTCATTCTTTCCCAAAACTTATTTTATAATTTATTTGTCCTTTAAATATTATAGAAGTTCAACCTCACGTTCACACTTCAGCAATTTTTTTTTAATTATATTTGAAAGCTGTGTTATGTCACGCGTTGTTTGGCACATGTGATTAACAAAGCGAAAAGAAAATCACACATGCTTGCTTACCCATTTTTTCCTGGGCACACCTCTTAGCTTATATTCAACATACATGTATTATACAAAATAATAAAAACTTTAAACATCGTTAATTCCGTCTAAAAATGTAGTAACTTTTCAACTTTATCCCTATTTAAGAGTAAAATCAATACATGATAAATAAAAGGTAATAATCTACATTCATATTAAAAATTTAATAAGGTAATATATAAATATGATCAAATAAAATATTTCT
This sequence comes from Vachellia pachyceras, assembly GCA_025593235.1. Classification (NCBI taxonomy): domain Eukaryota; kingdom Viridiplantae; phylum Streptophyta; class Magnoliopsida; order Fabales; family Fabaceae; genus Vachellia; species Vachellia pachyceras. The sequence goes on along the minus strand of JANTPZ010090943.1, from coordinate 1,972 downwards.
TTTTGTGTAATATAAATACGACGTATATTAAATTTAGAGTAATAGTCATTACAACATGATGCTCAACACTTATGGAAAACCTTGCTATTGGTTTTTTTTTATTTTGGGTACTTTCTAATATATTTTTTTTTGTAAATTCTAATATTGGATGCAAACAAGGTCAAGGTACTGTTAAGTTATTAAATGCATTTACATCTGTTAAAGGATCTGAACTTCAGTCCGTAATGCTGAATCCCTCCATGTGATCTAACTATTGGTTATTTTGTTTGTATTATTGGTTGCAATTTGCAAATAATTTAATTGATCTTAAATTAAATGTTGGCCCAAAGAGTAAAGTTATCTTTAAAACAATAAAAAACAAGAGTGTGTTATTAAAGGAAACTAAGCTGGCATTGATTGTTATGATTTTTTTTTATTTTTTAGTCAGAGAAATATTAACAAGGCAAGAAGACGAGAGATTAGTAGATTCATTCCCCAATACCAACCCTAATTAAGTAATTAAATAATAATAATCACTGCCATGTCACTTTCCAATTTATGGATAAGTATCACTTTCCAAATGGGCAAGCAAGGTCCACAAATATCGTATATCTTCTTTGCCGATGACTTGATTTTGTTTAGTGATACTTCTCCACCCCAAGTTGCTCTTTTTAATAAAATTCCGGAGGATTTTTGTTCAGCTTTTGGCCATAGGATTAGCAAAACTAAAACCATGACCTTTTTATCTAAGAATGTTGAGAACTTAGTATCGCATGATATTGGCCAACGGATTGGTTTCCAGGCGACTGATAGCTTAAGTAAATACATGGGGGTTCCGTTGTTACATAGCCGAGCCACTAAAGAAACATACCAATATATCTCGAGAACAAGGTGAGATCCAGGCTATCAGGATGGAAAGCAAAATCTCTACCCCTTGCGGGGAGAATTACTCTTACCCAATCAGTGCTCTCAACTCTGCCATTCTACTACACCATGCAAACTACAAGGATCCCTCACATCACTCTTACTAAGCTTCAAAGCTTAATCAAGCAATTTGTCTGGGGTTCAACTGAAGGTCGCAGGGGAATCCCTTTACTCAAATGGAGTGATGCCTGCTAACCTAATAAGCAGCATGGAGGTTGCGAACTTAAAGATCTTGAGAAGCAAAATTCAACGTTCCTCATGAAGCTTGTTCACTCATTACTATAAAAATGCCATTTAGAGACGGAAAAATCCATCACTAAATGACGGAAAATATTAGTGACCCTCGTTTTAGCGACATAAAATAACCATTTAACGATGGATTTTCTGTCACTAAATGACATTTTTCTGGTAGTGACTCTATCTTTACGTCGCCTGATCTCCTCTGGTTGCAAGTACTATTTGCAAAGTATTTTGGGAAAGGGAGCCTGTATCTTAAATCTCAACCTAGGAATGCCTCCTACTTATGGAAAAAATTGAGCTCGGTCTAAGATGATACTTTAATTGGTTTAATGTGGCATATAGGCAATGGTAGATCGATTCGTTTTTAGGCTGATCATTGGGTGAGAGACCTTGGGTCATTGAGCCTTTTAAGTTCTCGCCCTCTTACTGATCCTGAACTTCAGAGGCCTCTTGGTAGTTTTGTTGACACCTCCGGTCAATGGCAGTGGGGAGAGTTTGAGCGCTTTTTGCCTAATGATGTCTTAGTGCAAATCTGGAACAGGCCCCTTCCCCAGAATACTGAGTTTTCAGTCAAGTCTGCTTATCGCTTGGTTGCTGAAGATAGTTGGAGTGATCCTAACCCCCAGTGGCAGCTTGCTTGGGGTTGGCCTGGTTGTCAGCGCATAAAGGTGTTTCTATGGCCTGTTCTGCAAGATCGCCTCCTTACTAATAGTGAGAGAGTTCGAAGGCATATATCGCTCTAGATGCACTGTGTACCATCTGCAATAGGGAAGTAGAAGACTTGAGCCATGTACTTCGTGGATGTACCCTGGCCTCATCTTGCTGGAAT
>JANTPZ010090941.1:0-41122 GCA_025593235.1 Vachellia pachyceras | reverse complement strand
GTTTCCAAGATTGCTAAATATAGTTGGTTGTGTGCTCTTTTATCATGTGATATTGTTTCAGCTAAATTTTCAGGGGATTTCCTGCAGTCAAGTGCATGTAACAAATTTCCACAATTGATTGTTTCTGTGTTCAATCATTCTTTTGTCTATTATCCACGGAAACTACTTGTTCCCTCGTCCTTATGTAATGGATCTGGATGATTGTAAGTGTACATTCTTTAGGATGCAAGTGTACATTTATGGGGTCTATGTTGTGAATCTAATGCTGTTATTATGATATTAGTTGGAACGTTCATTCTCAACTTTATTTGGTCCATGTCATTTTGAGAATTTGAACTTCTTTTATTTTCCTCAGAAAAATTTGGTATTGTTACTTGTTTTGTTTTAAATTTCAGAATGCTCACAGAGGAAGAGGTCTCCAATTTATGCCAAGAAAACTCTTGTACCGCCACTTTAGGTCCGCATAGAGGTCTGCAATTTTGTCAAAAGCTACATCACAAGTAGGCAATCAATTTGCACTCCTCGCATAAGTACTTTTGGCATAATTTCTTTATTAAAAAAAATCATGATATGATTTTGCTTCCATTTTCTTTATTCGATTTTAGGACAAGGTGGTGAACCCACTATTTGCGAAGCGTCTGAAGCAGTTTGGGATTGGAGGTGCATTGCCTCTTAAGATAGACCTGACACGATTCGTCAAGTGGCCCAAGACCGTTCAAATCCAGAGGAAAAAGAGGATTCTCAAGCAAAGGTTGAAGGTCCCTCCAGCTTTGAATCAGTTCACCAAAACACTGGACAAGAACCTTGGTATGAAAACTAATTCTCTGGTTTTTCTTTGCTTCTGTTATGCATTTGGAAACTTGTTTAGTATTTTGTTAAGATATAAAGTGTTCTCAAGATTATCATTTTGATAGGCTTGTCAAATGAAGCTGTTGTCCTACATTTCTCATTGAGACATTTAACATAATTTCATCTAATTGTTTTTTTAAATTATTGAATGATTGATATGGTCCAAACATATTTGAACAGTGTTGCACATTTTTCTAGAATATAATGCCTGTAAATTATAGTCAGTATATTTAATGAGAAGCTAATTCACAGCTTCCTGACAAATTTTGGAGCGCTTGTGTATACCATTGGTGTGGCATTTTGAGTAGTGAAGACGTTTGATGATGTTTAATAATTGCATTGTGCCTGTTCTGCAATATTCTTGAATTGTTGAATATCTACTTAATTATTAATTATTTTAGTTTGTTCTTTCATTTCTCTTGATTATGTTTATTCTTTGGTGGAGGTTTGAGAGATTTGCTCGTGTCAATATAGCAACAAACTCCTGTGCAAAAGGCTATACTGATGCTCCTCAAATACAGGCATGAGGACGAGGCTGAAAAGAAAGAGAGACTCTTGAAGAGGCCTCATGCAGAGGTAGAAGGAAAATCGACTGAAGCTAAGAAGCCTATTGTTGTGAAATATGGTCTGAATCATGTTACCTACCTTATTGAGCAGGTCTGCTTCTTTCTGTCGATGCATGGGAATTTCCTTTTCATCCACGGCATTTGACTAACGTTTTACATTTTTCCTGGCAGAATAAGGCACAGCTGGTTGTGATTGCGCATGATGTTGATCCAATTGAACTGGTTGTCTGGCTGCCAACATTGTGCAGAAAGATGGAAATTCCCTACTGCATTATGTTGCCTTCCTTGTATGTCCACCTGGCTTTTCCTTTGAATTTTGATTCATATAATTTTCAGGTTTATATTGTTATTAGGAACCTTGGCCATTACTTGACGGGTTCTCTACCTCCATTTGATTTTAGCATGCTAAAGTTTCTTATCATTGCACCGACATTTGATTTTAAATCTTAGCTTTTCTCTAATGTGGTTGAACAGAAGCTTGGCCAAGTGCTTTATAATCCAAAATTCATTTCATCTCCTATTGCTTTTGATTAACTAATGTTTCTTTATCCTTTATGAGCTTTGCTATGTTTGGTTTAAGTTAATCTGGTTATCTTGAACCACTTGATACCTCATCCAAGCTATAAAGAGGGAGAATTAGAAACATTATTCATAGTTTCATACAATAGATGTTTGGTGCATATTTAATATGATTTACTCATATTGTCTGATGCTGATTCTTAATAATGTTGTTAGTTGTCTTTACCTTCATGGTTTCTAATTAATAATATTGTTAGTTGTCTTTTCTCGTTTGTTTCTTTATTTCTCATTTGTTTCTTTATTTCTGAAATCATGCTATATATAGATATGTATATATAAAATGTTGGTAATAAGTACATTTTTCCTTCTTTTTCTGTTTTTTCGGTAGCCAAGAAAAATAATAGAAGGAGTGTGATTTTGATTATTTTGAAGCTTCCAATGGCTTTTGAAGGCAATTTTGTGTAGGGTTAAAGTGAGAAGAGCATTTGGGAAACTTTTGAAATCAAAAGAACAAGTTACAAAGTTTTAAGGGTCTTGAAAGAGCAATAGTTGTTATGTTGTGTTTTTTGTGACTTTTCTTGCATTGTTAGTGGCTGGAAATTTATGAGCCTATTGTTGTATGGTGTTTAGGAAGTTAAGAATCCAAAGAACTCATTGAGAAAGTAAGCAAAAAAGGACTCAAGTTACAAGGGAATTAAAGAGACAAAGTAGCAAGACTACTAACTCTTTTAAATCATTTTATGAACTTGTTGTGAATGGTGCATTATTTTATAATGTATGGGCTTAATGTTTTGTGTATGATATGTGACCCTGATTGTTATGGCCATATGCATGATAATGTAATGTTTGAATATGTCACATTTATCTTGATCATACACACATGTTGGAAAATATTACATGTACATTCACAAGTTTTGTTAGTTAGTTTTGCTTTTGGGACTTTCAAAAATCTCATTATCCCCCAACTAATCATGTAGGTGCAAGTTCAAGTAAGGATAAGGAGAAAGTGTTTGATGCTTAAAGAAATCATAATGATATGCCTTGTTTATGGAAGTTGCACGCTATGGTTGGATGGTTAAGTTCAAATATGATTGTGGTGTTGTAACCAAACTCCTACATGAGTGATGGTAAAAGTATGGGAATGCATTAATAATATCATTTAAAGAAGTTAGACTAAATAGTCATGCAATAAGGGAAACTCACTAGTCAAAGGAGGTTATAAAGGATTTTTCAAGAAAATCAAGTTTGCAAGTGAAGAGGGTTTCAAAGGCTCTGGAAACTGACATGTTTCAAGTGTCAATTAAAAATAACAAACGAGCTCTAATCAGTTAAATACTAAACATCCTAAGCTTTAAAATGATATAAATTTTGCAAAATTTAGATGTGTAGATTAGGAGATATGATTTTCCAAAGTTTAAGGTAAAATCTGGGAAAACTGGAAGTGGTCATTTGGACAACACATGATTTTTGAATAAACTGATTCAAACGGGTAAGTTTTTGAGCCAATGAATATTCCCCTATAGTTCACTTAATAAGCGAAATAACTCAATTTCAATTTTTCTAAAATTAATTATGAATTTTTAAAGTTGGGCTAGAAATCTGGAAAATGGGCCACTGAACAGTAACTGCGTTTTTCCGTTTTTGAAAATTTTAAGTTCACATAAAAAACCCAATTTAAGTTATCCAAGGCCCAAGAGTGGTTCAAAAGTGATCTAATATGAGGATATAAAGGGAAAATAGGAGGTGTTACACTGGTGGCCAATGAAGATTTAATGGATGAAACCATCAGAACCTCACTATACCTGAAAACTATATCAGCTAAATAAAATGCATGAAGCCATCAAAACCTCAATATCCTTGAAAACTATATCTGAACATGTTGAGTGCAATATTAAGTCTATCTTTATAAGCTTCATCACTTCCACCAACAGTTTATTATCATTGTGATTCTTAGCATATGTATGTAGTCAATTGCTGATAATTTACTAATACAAGACAGAATGACAGCATCTAGAATTTCAATATCTTAACAATACCAACAATTGGTGTGCAGATGGGACACTTTTGTGCCGAAGTAAGCCATGAGCCTTAGTGGAATAGGTTTTAAGAGTTAGTTGAAAGTTGATAGTTGATACCATCAATGGGCACAAGCTCGATTAAAACAGCAGAGATCAGATCTCAATTTGAAAAGAATCAGCCCGATTAAAAACAGACATTTCGTTTTATACAGCTGCAATGTTGCAAGTTGGTCCCAGGTTCTCAAGAATATATGGAAAATTCAGTTTATAAGAGGCAAGACAAATGTCATTTTTGTTTGACACACAGAAGTTAATATTCCAAATCAAGGAGCCCTAAACTACATTCAAAACATGGGGGAATCAACCAATCACCTCCGCACCTAGAAGGGGAATGTGTTTTACTTACAGAGATATTCTTGAAGCTTAGTATTCTATAGATCGTATTGAACTCCTCCCGAATGCTTCCTGACCATGGCCGGTGCTCACGTGCCCTATTTTCTTTCTGTTCTTCTTCAACCTCGCCATCATCTTTCATGCACTCACGACCATGCATATCCCACTTCTTGGCTCTCAACTATACGGTGCAGCCAGAGGGGGATGAGCATTTGAAACATGAGTCATAGAGGGAGCCTCTTTGAGATGAGAAGACATCTTGGGCAGTGTGAATGAGAATGTGATTTGGTAGAAGAGGTTTTAAATATATGTATATTGATATTGACAATATTGATATTAATATTGATCAAATCAACAGAGCCTCTAAGAGATGAGAGGACATTGTGAATGAAAATGATAGGAGTTATTTGCTCATGAACATTGATTTGGTGGAAGAGGTTTTAAATACGTATTGCTGTTGATATTGTTATTGATGATACTCTTATCATGAAAGCTAGATTGAGCTTATTTTTTTTTAGGGATAATTAGAATAAAAGACCTAAGAAATAATATTTATTTAAAAGGACCATAAAACTATAATTATTTAGAAGGATTAATTATTACAATATAAATTTAAAAACACTAAATTGCCCCTAGTTAAATCTTAAACAATTTCTCTTATATTATAAATTTAAAAAAACCTGCCAATCATCCATGTATTCATATTTTTTATATCTTTTTACTTTTTTCTCCAAGAGTTTTACCCGTATAATAAATAATTCAATATGTCTTTTAAATATATTATACCATCATATTTTTTATCTAGTTTATATGATCGTGATATTTTTTTACCAAAATAAAAAATTAAAATCATTTCATTCCTTATCAAAATTTTCAAATAGGTCAAGTAATAAAAATAAAATATTATGTAAATAGTGTTAAAAATTCTAATATAATAGTAATAATGTAAATAGTGTTAAAAATTCTAATATAATAGTAATAATAATTGATTAGATCTTACTATCATTTCCCCCCCACAAACTCACTATTAGTTTAAACTATTTTGAATATGAATTAAAAAAACAGTCTATAATATTACCAAAAGAAATAAAAGTCTAGAAATAACTTGAAATTCGAATAGGTATATAAAAAACAGAAACTTTTCAAGAAGATGAAGCATTCAAAAAGTAGAAAATTGGAACTTTTAGTTCATGGATGATGAGACTTGTGGTGGGGTCAATCAAATAAAAATTAAGTTAAATGCAGTATAGTAGCACTAATCTAGGTCGATCTCTACGAGGAGGATATATTTAATTCATAAGCAATTTAATGTAAATAACAAATGAAACAAGGATTATCATATATGAGTTTACTAACTAATTAAACTAAATGAATGCACTTAAATTTGATAAAATGGATGTTCTAAGTGATTGAATCCACTAACATTCCCTTTCCAATTTTAATATTACGTTCTTCTTTTAACTAAGCATGATGACTAGCAAGAACCTTTAGTAATCAACATTCCTAGCTTTTTAATTTAATCTAAACCTAGATACAATTGATCAATTAGAAATATCTTACTACTTAGCTCATATTAGATTTATAAAATATTCTCTTTACCTTCAATTAATTCCTAGAAACCTAGCAAATCAATTGATTTCAAGAGAATAAAAGAAAGCAATTGAATAACAAAAGTGTTATAACCCAATGACAATCCAAAGTACCAATCTAACACAAGTATCACAATCCAGATTATCAACAGATCATAATCATCTTCCATATATATATATAAATCATAAACTCTATCAACTTAGAATTACAATCTACACATATAAAGATTGGAAAAAAAACTCCCCTAATTGCTCAATAACTCATGTTAGCTTCATCATCGCAGTCGGACAATTAATTTAACTGCTGATCATTGGAAAATTGATTCCCCTAGAATCTGGGGATTGGTGTACTTGGAACAGTGACGAGGGAAAGAGGAAGCGCCAGCGTGAACGAAGGCAGCTGAAGGGCAGGCGTGATATGAATGGTCTACTGGATGCATGCGTGCGTTCTGGTCTGTGAATGAAGGTGCTTTCCGGCACGCGATAATGGATGGAGTTTTGGATGAATAATTGAAGCTCCAGGCGGCGGCTCCTTCTGCTCCCAGCGTGCTGAACGTGTGTGTTAGGTGTGTGTCTATGTATACCCCATAAGCTAACCTAAAAGCAAAAGAAATAATATAATATAATAAATGAAAATAAAATAAAATAAAATAAATTAAATGGATTTATGAGTTTGGTCCTTATCTGTATTTTTTTTTTTTGAATTTACCTTTTAATTCCAATTTCTGTCGAGAATACCTTTAATTGGCTTTAACTTTATATAATAATTATTAATTTTGATTAACGCAATTAAACTCAATAAAAGCCTAAAAATAGCATTAAAATCCCTTAAAATGCTATAAAGTCACTTAATAAAATATGATTATTTCAATGGACAATTTAGTATTTTCAAATTTATGTTTTAGTACTTGTTCATTCTAAATAATTACAGATTTTATTGTCATCTTCAATAAATATTATTTAATCTAGGTCTTTTATTCTAATTTTCCCCATTTTTTGGAGGGGGATTTGGTTAAAAAATAGTCAAGAGTTTATACCAAAAGTACGTCAAGTGCAGTATACTTTTTAGAGGTAGAAAAATACTTAAACATTTAAAATGGGAGCATAAATATCATGATTATTAAATATAATCTAATACTGTTACATATGTAAATGAAAAATATTGTGGGCCCACCATAGTGGTTATATTATAGTTTATGATTATGTAATTTTTATTCCTATATTAAATGTTGGGGGTTTTTTTTCCACCTGAAAAAAACACATGGTGGAGAAAGAAGAGAAAGGGACAAAAAGAAACAAGAAAGACGACTTGTTTGAGAGAAAAATGTGCCGCACTTGCTTAAATACTCGTGTTATCAATGGGGTCATTTTTTAAATATTTTAAAATTTAGGACCATTTGATAAATAAGTCTCTTATTTGGGACTCAACAGTAAATCTCTCTTAAAAAATAATAAATTCCTTTAAGTTTACAAAATTCAATTCAAACACGAATTACGTCGCATTATTTGATTTTTATTCTAACTTAACTTTGGAAAAGTCAGGTCAAATATAAACCACTTTTTCATTATTAATCCAAACATTTTCTATCAAATTCATTTTAATAACTTTTTATTGAGTAAATTTAACATATGCTATTAAAATAACTTTTTAGTAGTACTTTTTTTTATTTGAAAGTCATCACTCAAAAATTTTAGGGAAGTTATTTGATCCCTATGTTTTGATCCAATTATAACCTAGTATTTAAACTTTGCCAATATTCAACTAGTCCCTATAATTTTAACTCGATTATAAAACAATCCGATCAGTTGCATTGAGTTAACATTCAAGGGTTGAATTACAACTTGATCAAAATTTAAGGACCCAAACATCAATTTTCCCAAAACTTTAAATCTAAATTATTGAAACTGTATTTAGGCGGTGCAAATTTCACCAACACAATAAAACGCTAATCCCCATCCATGATGAAAGTGAACTTTCCAATCAAAAGTTACTATATCCACTATTAAAAAAATATGATATACCTGCGGAAAATTTTTACATGAACATGTAAATTACCATCGAATTCTAAATCCACAGGTATAACGAAATTTTTTCAAAATTTTTTTAAATGTTAACAATATTACCTACTGATTTAAAATTTGCACGTAAATTAACTGAGGATTCCAGGTATAACGAAATTTTTTCAAAATTTTAAATTTAAAAATCCATTAACAATGGAATCCGTAGATATAACGAAATTTTTTCAAAATTTTAAATTTAAAAATCCATTAGCAATATTACTTGCGGATTTTATTTCTGCTGGTAACTCTGTAGGTAATAATTACCTACGGAAATAGAATATGCAGATAATTTACATGGGATTCTATTTCCGGAGGTAAAATAGTTGCTGACTTAAATCTGTTGGTAAAAATACCTGCAGATTTACCTTGGAACTCCCACGTAAAAAGGGTTTTCAAAAGCCCATCCCCAGTAAAATGCCTCACCGACGCTCATTGACTCTGGCCTCGCCTCTGCGCTCGTCTGTTCTCACTACGGATTTCAAAGACTTGAGACCCTATTTGAGCTCTCGCCTCACTTGCCAGTGCTCAAATGGGGTTCAAAGACTTGTTGGAATCGAAGAAAATTAGGCATCTGAGGGCATGGTAAGTTTCTTCATTTGTGCTCCTTATCGCTTTCTTCAAGTATTTGTTTGTGAGAGTACGTTCAGATTGAGTAGGGTTTCCTTCTCATTGTCTCGATCTCTCTTCTAGGGATTTGATTTTTCACTTGGGGTTTGGTGAACCAGAGGAATCGATTTGGGTCTGTTAGTACATGACGAGTGCTTCGGAGCTTTTCTACAATCGGAGAACTCCAGTGCCTACAATAAAGGCAAAATTTACTTTACAATTGAAGACGAGGAAGTTAGAGAGGCATATTTTTCTCAATTTCAAAGAGACTTTGAAAGCTTCATGGATTCAAGAACTTTAGAGCTTATTCCTGGGGCCATCACGATTCTTGTCATTGCCTGTGTCCCACCAAATTCCTTGAACTTATTCCAAGATTCCTTCAATATCTTCAGCAACGCTCTAGTGGAGATGGCCAATAAGGTAAATAATAAACCATTACTCTCCATATTTTACATAATATGTTTAGAGATTTCTGAGATGACTATGGTTGTGCTAACCAAGGAGGCAACAATTAGAAAGCTGCTACATTTTTGGACAAATTATACGATCTGTGAGATATATATATATATATATAAATGATTATTTTGCTGTTACTCTTCATCATTGATTTTGATTTTGCAAATGAATTAAGGAGTTAATGAGCGAAGGACTGGTGAATTCATTCAATTTGCCAGTCTTTATTCCCGCATCAGAAGATGTAAAGGAATTGATTGAGAAGAATGGGAATTTCAAAGTGGAGAAGTCAGAATTAGTGTGTCATCTACTTATGGCTAAGCATCAAAGATATGCTCATAGTTCTATTATGCACGAGAGCTGCGTTGGAAGGAGTTTTCAAGGAACATTTTGATGAGAAATAGACTTTGGATAAAATTTTTGCACAGTTTGAGAAGAAATTGGCATCACGATCCACCATCCTTACAGACCCAAGATACAAGGAGTTGGGAGGGATATTTATCATCAAGCGCATTTAATTAAGGAATTGTGACACATCTCTCTTACATGGAGTTTTTAGGTGTTTCATGTGCTCTTTCTGGTTAACTATTCTAAGCTTTCCTTTTTCCGTTTTGGTTTGGTGTTATTGCAATTTGAATAGGCCCTTGCTTTTGGTCATTAACTTTTAGTGTGTTGCTCTGTTGTGCTTGTCATCGTTTCAGTAATGTTGGTGCAAATTGGATTTTTTCCTTTTATTTGGCATCTTTGTGGTCTTGAGTCTCTTGTTTTAAAATTATATTTTCAACTGGGATGATGAGTTTGGGGGTTTCCAAATCATTGTTTTCTAGCTTTGAAACTGCATTGCTCGTCTAGATCAACTGCATGGTGAGAAAGAATTCCTATAGATGATTCTGATTCCAAATCATTGTTTTCTAGCTTGGTTTTGTTTGATGTTGCAAATTTTATTTTAGTTTGCAATCAGACCGAAGTCTGACATTGTTAATGTAGTACTCCAACCTTGTACATTTTATGGATTCTAGAAAGTTTGGGCCAACTCATAGCCATTCATGGTTTTTATAGGGTGGTAAGAATGAAGGAGTTTAGCACCGGACTTCTGTCAGTGCTAATGATGAGTGTTAAGAATAACACACAGGCAAGGTTATTAAATCAAGATACGAATCGTGAATCGGAAAACTCATTTTTAGAATTGTGAATCGAAACACATTGAGAATTGTACGATTCATAGTTATTTGTTAAGGATGACATAAATATAACCCAAAGGGAAAAATCTCATGAACCCACAGCCAATCTGAAATATACGCACCCCAAGAACGCTACACAAAGGTTGACGATTCATTTGAACCATTGAACACGGAAGAACAAGGACCCTAAGTGTTGGAAAACGTTACAAGGTTAATCAAACCTTGATAAGTCTGTTAGTTCTGAAAAGAACCCTAGAGAGAATTATCTCAAACTGTATAAAAGTGCAAATTTTATCGAGGCGTTACAAATTATTTAAACAAAACTCACAAATTTGACATAATTTGCATTAATTGCAAATATTAAAGTCGAATTAAAAAGATGGACACTCTCAAGAAAAAGGAAAGTCAAAATTACCTAATTTGCAGTAAATACAAAGAAGGAAACTCTTAGAAAAAGGAAACTAAAAAGTCCAATTTGCCAATTAATAATAAATTTTCGTACAAATAAAACCCATAAAATATTATCATCATTTAAAGTCTAGAATGTGCTTATTTAGGTCCAAATGAGTCCTCCCATGTGAAGTACTTGACCAAAGCTCTTTAGTTTCAATCTTTTAAGCCCAAAACTTGATCTGCAACTCCATTGTCAACCCAAATAAGATTAGTGACTTTTTAGCTCTTGTGATTGGATTTTTTGGAATTTGCAAAGGCTCATTTGAATTTGATGCTTCATGCTGGGTCGCATCCAATAGCGTTATAAGATTTACTGGTGGACCAGATGAGTGAACTTTGAAAGGAATAGAATAATAGACTTGGTCATACAGAAATGATGTGGGAGCAAAGTAAAAAAAATTAACTCATTCACAATACGAAGCTTGAAGTTCCGATGGGCATTGGCTGGATATGAATTGTACTATAGTAAAAGGGGTTTTTTGTGGTAAAAATATCAATTTCTTTCAGAAAGAAGCAGGAACAAAAGGCTACTATTGCTGCAATTTCCCTCCAACATCACGGAAGGAAGAGGTCATCTTCATCTTGCATCATAGGAATAGCAGTCGTCATGATTCCTACTATTCTTGAGTGAAAGATTCTTGTGGGGGAAAGATTCACTATGGGGGTCAAATCGTTCCACTCAATATTTGGATCGAATCATAAGATTCGAATCGTTAATCACGAGAGACGACATGTGATTACGTGGGGAAAAGATTCACTATGGGAGTTAAATCTTTTCCCTCAATATTTAAATCGAATCGCGATATTCGAATTGTGAATTATAAGATTCTGACTACCATGCACATAGGTACTCTTTGTTCTAACATTGCACTATGGTATCCATGACAAGTTATCATTAATGTGGTTTAAAATATTATTTAAATATATTGTTCATTTAGGTGTTGATCAACTGTTGCAACAACAGAAAGCTTCTTGGTCGTGTTAGGGCCTTCGATAGGCACTACAACATGGTTCTTGAAAATATTCGGGAAATGTGGACTAAAGTATGTTTTGTCTCTATCATGGATTTTCTCTTCTTTTTTTCCATTCGGAACTAAGATCCCCAATATAGGGATGAAAAGATAAAGTTACAGAAGCTAGAGATATCCACAACCTTTTTTATCGTAGTCCTCATGGTGATGTTGTTTTGCAATGGATTTATCTATCTTTCGCTTAGGCCTATAAATATCTAAGGTCGTGTTTGGTAGAGTGGAATCAGCGCATTGGAAGTGGAAACGTGGATGGAATTGGTTTTTTTGCCTGTTTGGTGTGCAAGAAGCGGGCTCCATGGAACTGCCGGTCTCATCAAATATGAGAACTGACAATTCCCGCCTTAACCATGAGATTTGGGTTCCAGGTATCAGACTTTTTTACCTTTGTGAACAACCCAACACCATCGATGACAGAGGACGGTAAAGATGACGGCAGAAGGTGGTTCTTCACTTTTGACTTCCGTCCGGCCGACCAAAGCTCCTGCGACAATGACGGCATTGTGACAGCAGCGGGTACGAAGGAGGACGAAGGACGCCGGAGACAATGCCTCTGTTCCTCTGTACGTCGGATATTGGGGAAGGAAATATTCCGATTATCGAAGAACTGAATCAGGTTGTTGTTGTTGTTGGTGGGTTGCTTAGCGATGAGGTCAGAACCGAACAGAGCTTCGGCATGCTGCGCACGAGCCCAATTATCAGGGAATGATCGTTGATGAGAGAGTGAATGTTGTTGTTCGTGAAGCTTGTACGGTCAGAGTAATGAGGAGTGGGGGAGGTGGAGTTGGAGAGACGAGGGGTGGTGTCCTTGGTGCCATTGAAGTGGCCTTCACCCTAGAAGAGAAGGAGGGTGCCATGAGAGGAGGAGGGTGCCATGAGGGTGAGGAGGACGAAGCAGATCTGTCGAAGGCGTCTGTCCGTCTCCGTCGATGGATTTTCTTGGGCAAAGGACATTTTGGTAGTTTCACAATAGGTATACATAATTTAGTTAAAAATTATATCTCACTTCTTCCATCCTACCAAACAGTTTTAAAACCCACTTCCAGTTCCATTTCCACCTCCACTTCCACTTCCAATACCAATTCCATCAAAATCACTTCCGTGTACCAAACGGGGCATAAAGACCTATTTGTTCCATCCAGTTGCCAATGACTGGTAAAGGAAAGAAGAAGGCCCAAATAGTTAACAAGGACAGGTTCATCAGTAAAATGTTCCTTCGAGGAGATTCTGTCATCATTGTTCTCAGGAACCCCAAATAAGCCTCTGATCACTTCGTTGGTATTGATATTAAATTGAGGTTTGTCTGTAATAAAATAATATTAAACAAAATAGATGCAAATAAAATGATCTTTCTAAGATGCTAGTCAGCAGAAAGCACCTGACTATATGAGTGATTGTTTACATGTGTGGAATGTGTGTGGATGCCTATTCTTAAAAGTTAGTTTCTTAACTGAAAATTTTACTATTTTTCAGGTAGAAGCACCTAAAAATCGAGGTAATGGCCACATGCAGTGATATTATTTTCTGGCCATTGGTTTGCCAAGTGTTCTGTGTATATTTTGAACAATGAGACAGTGGGAGGACAGTTGTGTTGGCAGACAAGTCTCGAACCCATGAAGCTAAATAACATATAAGTATTTGAAATCTCTATTGAGACAATTCTTAACATAGAAGTATTTGAAATCTCTATTGAGACAATTCTTACTACCCTTGTAACACATCAAAATATGTTTGAGTCCAATGAATTCATATGTATATTTTTGTCCAATGAATTTTTAATGAAATTTATATTTTTTTGTCATTGATTCATTCAAATTTATTTGATGATAAAAAATATTATGTTGTCATTTTTTAGATTTTCTAATACAAAAAATACCCATACTTATTTATAAAAAACTTTTTTAAGCCATATGAATAGTAGATGCGGATTTTCATGTGAAGTTTAGCTGCGGATTTTTCTATGGATTTTTACATTCTGATTTTACATGCAAATATTTATCCACGGATTTTCCTGCGAAAAAATCCACTAAAAGTCCATATGAAATTCAATTTTTATGAACTTTAATCCGGAGGAAAATTCACGGGAAACCAATTTTTTGAGGATTTTTTAGTTGAAATCAGCAGAAAAATGATCAGGAATACAACTTTTTTTTTTTTGTAGTGATCACATAGTCCAAGTATTAAACAAAATACATATATACCTTATTGTTCATCTAAAATAAGAAACACTGATGGTTTGATATTACAAGCGAGATTGAACCCACAACCTAGCACTTACAAAAAAGTATTCATGCCACTAGGTTACAAATAATTTATTAGATATACACACACTAAATGCAGAAGAATATTATCTATGTACATTTCTATGAGGACCACAAGCAAACACATCCACATATGGTGTCTATAGAGCAACATATAGTAACATTAGGTTGCATCATATCTTCATGGTAATATTAATTTGCTTTATATAATCTAATATATACATATACATATACATATACATATATATATATATATATATTCAGTTAACCATTTTGGATCCTTATGGTATCAAGATGAGATTTGCCATTGAGCTTGGCAGAGAGAAAACCTTTGTAATATTCACCAACACCAATTGTTTTGAATAGAGCTGGCCTTTGTGAATTAACAAGGCTTGGTGCTGGGCCCATAACTCCATCCAAATTTAGACCATAGAAAGTGGCTAAAGACATCCTTTCTTTTTCTGAGCTTACCATTGCTCTATGCTCTATGCTCTTGTAAATTCCATTTGTCACAACCTATACCCAATTCATCATCTTAATTACTTACTATTACAATCACCATTCTCTCAAATTATATCAATACATAAGTTAAAAAAAGATGCTAAAGTACACATTTACTCTAAAAGTTCTCATTCAATAGTAATATTGTTTCAAAAGTGTTTTTAGATTCAAAGTTGTTCTCAAAGTGTTAAAATGAAGTAATATTACCCTTACTATTAAAAATGTTGAAGATAAAGTTCAATTTTTAATGGAGTGGAAGAACATTACTATGTTTGAAAAGTTCTGAGGCAACAGTGAAACTGAAAAACTTCTGGACAACAAAAGACGTTCAAAACATATTTACACCTTTCAAAACAAGGTAAAGGTGTTACTTTATCACATATAATCGTGCTATCTTAAAACTCCAAAAGGAATTTAAAAAAACAGTCAAATAAACAAGTGAATTACCAAGATAACTTGTGCATCATATTGTTAATGTATTCTTTTGAGCAATATGGTATCCATCAATTTTATTTTAAAGCAGTCTAAATTGATTTAGAAAGAAATAATCCTTCAGAATCTAATTGAACGTTTACATTGGTTTTACACGAAAAATATCAATATACTTTATCTTCCAAATAAAAAAAATTCTCAAACCACCTGTGTTAATTGCATGTATTAAAAAGCGTTACATCACTAAGGTTGTTTCAATGTCAATTAATAAAAGAGGTATATGAGGAAAATCAACATCCATATTTTACAAATAATTAATTTAACCAATCTTTTTAATATATGTAAATTAATTATCTAACACTTACATTTAATATCAAAATAACTCTTAAAATATTTGCACTTGATAATTACCTCCAGCATATCGCCAACGTTGACCACAAAAGCATTAGGGAGAAAAGTGATTGGCAGCCACACGCCATCCTTTTTTATCTGAAGGCATTGGTCAACTTGGTTGACTTGAAGGAGGATGGTGAGACCAAGTGCATCTGAATGAGGACTCAAGCCATTCACAAGCTCTGGTTGAGGGCATGGTGGATAATAGTTCATCCTCATTGATTGCCAACCTTCTTCGTAAACAAATAGCTCCCTCATTTCTTTTTCCTCTATCCCCAGTGCCTCCACCAGTGTAGCCTCTAGTATCTTTAATGTTAGCTTTCTCATTTCTACACCATAAGCCTCCAAGTCATCCCTACATGAATTATTGCCAACCACCCAATTTGTTCTAATAAATAGCAATCACTGTTTTGCATGTACTATTTAGCAAATTAAAATCTTGAAGAGGTATGGTCACTTGAGTACGGGATCTCAAGATCGAGCCCCGTGTGAATTTAGAGAACACTTTTAGAAGAGCTATAAACAATTGGACAAAACCTTGCTCAAATATAACCCAATCAGATTACCATATAAAAACATTATTTAGCTAACTAAGACTTGGTTTGGTTATATATGATCTTAATTACATGTAATGAAATCATATTGGTTAGGGTTGGTTCTTGAAATTTACACAAAATGTTATACATTTAAATCCATATTTGGGAATAGTTTATTGTATATTTCTTTTAAAAAAAATCACAATAGTTACTGTGATTATTATAGTTTAAATTCCAACAAAATTAAACTTTGAAAAAATTTTAGTATGGCTCATCTTTTGACTGATGGAACGTATACAGCATGATTTGGATTTGGCTGCATAAGAACTTGCAGTTTATAGGGGTTTCTATACTTAACATGCAATAGGATTATCAATATAAAAATACACACACACACACAGAGATAATCATTAACATATCACTCAATATTGCTGAAAGAACTGAATTATGAAGCCAAGAATGTTATATACATAAATTGGGAAGCAAGAGTTTTTTTATTAATCAAGTTTTAAAGGTGCATAGCTGCACGCAGGATTTTCTACAATGGTGAAAGAAGACTTTTCACATAAGTTAATGATGGGTAGTGTATAAAAGCGTTGTAATTCGTCCCAAACTTACGTCGGTAAAACAAACAATGCAAAACCGTCATTCTACTTCAATTAAACTATTTGTACATAGCTAAAAATTTAAGGAAAGTTGACTGGAGAGAGAGCGGGGTACTTGAATGGGAGAGGAAGATTGGGGAAGAGATGGGGCTTTATCAAAGAAGGAGGATGAGTGACCATGTAGAACATATCTGCCCAGTCAAGCTTCTCCTCCTCACTAACCACAAATATTTGACCAAACCCTTCTATGTCTTCTGGTTTCTGCCAATATTTTTTCTTCTCTTCCATTGGAAGATTGAAGAAGTCTTGAATTCCCTTCTTCACTCTCTCAACTATTAACTCTTCCACTCCATGATTTATCACCTGCAGCATCAATATCAATATCAATTATA
Source organism: Vachellia pachyceras (assembly GCA_025593235.1). Taxonomy (NCBI): domain Eukaryota; kingdom Viridiplantae; phylum Streptophyta; class Magnoliopsida; order Fabales; family Fabaceae; genus Vachellia; species Vachellia pachyceras. Next base: position 24,286 of record JANTPZ010090941.1, on the reverse strand, counting down.
TATAAAATTATACCAAGTCATTAATGAATAGTATCGTTCACTCATCGGATTCTCATCTATCGAGCTGAATAATTTGTTTTTTGTAAAATGGATTGGAGGGTGTTATGAACATGAGCTCATAGGGAGAGCGATAAAATTCCAAAAGACTAGCTTGTGAGGCGAATGGGGTTGACAACTTCCCGTGCAGCTCCGTCTCATGACACTTTGCTTTACCTCTTGATGATTGGATACTCCGTGGAAGCCCTTTTTTAGGTTATAAGGTAATCTCACCCAGAACTAGCATATTAGGATTAAAAACTCCTTAAATTTATAAACTACAATTTATGAGGCTTCACGATAAGGAACCCATACTAGATTGAGTAAAAGATACATGTATGTGTGGTCCCCCGGGGTTGTGCGTGCGTGCGTGCGTGTGTGTGTGAGAGAGAGAGAGATGGGGCAGAACAAAGAAAGGCATAACAAGACCTGGAAGAAGCCCCAATCTCGGCATGCAAAGTGGAGCTTTTGAATCTCAGAGGCCTTGTAATTTGGAGAAGCGAACTTGGAGAGGTCAATTATGGGAACTTGAAGGGAGGAGGAATAAGCAGGGTTGGATAGAAATAATGGAGAATCATTATCTTCTTCTTCATGATGATGACGAACATATCTTGAAGGAACTTTGCTTAAAGACTCTTTTACCAATTCCTGAACTGAAGGAACCGGAAGTGAGCTTGCTAACGTGATTCCTCCTTTTCCTTCCATCTCTCACTCCAAACAAATACACAGACTTGGCTTCTTTTCTAGTTTCCTATTTCTTTAAGTAGGTGTACGTTGGTGCCTGTATTTGTGTGGTTTGAAGTCATGAGTAGGAAGACAATCAAGTGTTAGGTAAAATTAGGTTTTTCAAAGATATTAAGTGTTAAAATTTTTTTCTTGGAAAAATTATTCATGAATTTTAGGTGAGAATATTAAAGGGCTATGACGCAAAAATACCCGGCACCAAGTTTTTCAAAAATGTAAAAATATCCCATGAACATTCAAAATGCATGGAAGCAAAAATGTTAGGACCACTGGACCTTTGTGTGCTTTAAAGCATTGTTTATGAAACCGGACCGGCCGGTTCTGACCGGAAACCGGCGAACCGGCCTCCAGTCCGGTCCGGTTAGATGTTCGACTCCGGTTTGGGTTCAAACCGGTCAACCCGGTCTGACCCGGGGTGAACCGGGATTAACCCGGCCAAACCGGCCGGGTCAGTGGGTTGACCGGTTTGGCCTTTTTCTTCTCTTTTTTTATTTTTCTTTAAAAAATAAAATAATAATTTGTTAATTTGAAATTTTAAAAATTAAAAAAAAGAATTTCTTCTCACATGGACCCACCGTCGCGTTATCATATACTCATCTTTTTTTAATTAGTTTTGAAAATGATGAATTATTTTAAAATTTCAAATTTGAAGGTTAAAAATAAAAAACAGAACTCCTTATCATATATATTTTGATATTTTGTTAGAATGAATATTTCAAAATTATAAATAATGTCGGAGAATATATAACGTACAAGTATATGATTAGTTTAGTAATTGTTACTTTATTAATGATAGAATTTACTGCTTAGTTTTTGGAATTTTCAATTTTAGATAGTTTCATTGTGTCAATACGTAATAAGATTTTTTTTTATTTTTTTATTCCTCACCGGTCTAACCCCCGGTTTGACTCCGGTCTGACCCACTGACCCTTAATCCATTACCTTGTCCGGTTCAGTCACCGGTCCGGTTTCCTGTACCTTGCTTTAAAGTCATATGCGAGTTATGAGTAGGAAGAGAATCCAATGCTAGGTTTTCAAAGATTTAAGGGTTAAAATTTTTTCTTGGAAAAATTATTCATAAGTCTTAGGTGAGAAAATTAAAGGGCTATGACGCAAAAATACCCCGCACTATATTTTTTCAAAAATGTAAAATATCCCATCAACATTCAAAATGAATAGAAGCAAAAATGTTAGGACCACTGGACTTGGCTTCTTTTCTCATTTCCTGCTTCTTTAAATCGGTGGACGTTTGTGTGCTTTAAAGTCATTTGCGAGTTATGAGTAGGAAGAGAACCCAATGCTAGGCTTTCAAAGATTTAAGGGTTAAAGTTTTTTCTTGGGAAAATTACTCATATGTTTTAGGTAAGAAAAATTACAGGGCTAATATGCAAAAAGATACATGAGCTTTTTACTAAAAGTGTGTTAAATACTATGTACTTTTAATAAGTATAAAAATACCCATGAACATTATCAACATTGAAAAAAAATGCTCCAACATCGTTGTTACAAATGCATGTACATTTAAGATGTTACTTTTGCTGCAACTTTGAATTTACATGGGAATTGTACACAGTTAAAAAATTTATGGTGTTGGATATACTTTTAATAATAGAACAAGTGTTTTTACACCTTAATAAAAAATTATATACTGATTGGTTGAAGGGAATTAAATTTTTTGCAAGTTTCACTCGTAGAGGACATTACTTGTAAATATAGATTGTTAAATTCGACTCGTAAATAATGCAACTCAGATCTTATGCTTGTAAATATGACTTATTTTTATACTTGTATGTATTTATTTTCTTACTTGGAACTTATGAATAATTTCCTCTTTAGTAACTTTCGTCTGTTTGCTATGAAATTGCAGATTCTCAGAAAGGTTATTTTGGATTTACTAAGAAACAGGTCAATCAGCTCATGTTTAGCCCAAAGATCAGGATGAGGCACTGTCAACAGTGTCATATGTAAAGATTGAAAGATATTTTAATTTAATTTGGAAAATGACCACTCTACATCTTACGTTACAAACGCCTTCTTTCGCTCTTTCTTAACTTGATTGGCTCCGACGGTAACTTGAAAGTATCGTTTTAGTGTTAAAATTGAAGATAATTAACAAGCCGCCACAAAAGATCCTGGTTGGCCTATTATGTGTGGTTCTAAAAATAAGACTATTTGATCAGGAAAAATCCCATATTTCTCTGTCTAAGCCGTCACAGATAACAAAACAATATATTTAAACAGCACATAACTGATATGATAATTCAAAATAACAGTTGAGTACTCATGTGTCCTCCCATTACCATATTATCTACCCCCTTTCTTCTAAGTTGTCTCAGAGTTCAGACTGATTTGATAGTTCTTCACCACCCATTTACTCCTGTTCTGTGATTGTTTGCCTATTATCCTGAATTTTGTAACATTACGCCTATGCTTTTGCCAAAAGAATATCCCCGGCATCACAGTTTCCACGTGCACTCCATCATCATGTTTCAACTACTTCTCTAAGTTTTCCAAGCCTAAAAGATTTTATGTTCTTAAAGTAGGATATTCTTTTAATAGTGAAATTGAGTTGCAATATCAGAATTCACTTATTTTTAGGTGCCCATATGGATGTTTTGATTCAGATTCAGGGAAGTTAATGAAACTTTTTCCCCAAAGGAAAACGTACAAGCTTTGCTTCAGTCAACAAAAACTACCTCCAAAAACAACTAAGAAATAGAGCTTATGAATGCAAATTAAGAACTAGAGCGGACTTTAGAAAAAGAATACAGCAAAGCAGAAATGGATTAGGTCAAAAAAGAAAAAAGAAAAATGAGAAAAGGGTATATAAGTAAAATTATCAAATTCATAAATCCCTAATAAGGCATTAAGGTCTGATTAAAAAGTGGGTAAAATTGTAGGCCTTAATTAAGATTTTGTTATTTCGATTGGATTTAATAAGGATTTTCCCAAATATAAATATATCATTTAAAATAAATATTATAAACTTTAAACCCAAATTTTCCAAATTAAATTTCAATAGTCCACATTTCATTATAGTGAAGAATGAAGAGCATCATTTGAAAAACATGGTGACTTCTCACTAATGTCGGCTTACCAGCTACTATCCCAGGATGAAGCGTCGCCCAGCAATATATGGAGTAAAAGATGGGAATCCTTCTTATGGCTTGTGCTTAAGGACCGATTGCTAACGAACCATGAACGGATGCATCGTGGCATGTTTAGTTCTGAGACTTGTATTTAGTGTGACTGTGGGAAGTAGGATTATTCATGTCCTTCGAGACTGCTCCCAAGTTAAAAACCTATGGCTTTCCATCATTAACTCGTCCCACATAGATTCTTTCTTCAGCTATAATTTATGGGGATGGATTTCTGTTAACCCTTCAATTTTTAGTATATTTAAAATATATTTTTAATATATTTGGAGAGTTACCAATATAATTTTAAAAGAAATATATCTAATGGTGCATTATTTTAGGAATTCATTAAATAATAATTTAATGTTTTTAGGAATTTTTATTTTTGTTTTATTGTTTCTTGTTATTTTATTATTTTGTTATTTTTTAGGAAGAAAATGAAAGAGAAAGAGAAGATCTTGGCAAATCAAGTGATAAAGAAAAATCAAAAGATTAAAAAAAAATTAAAGAAGAGAAGGAGTTGGCGGTTTGGCATTGATGGATATAAAAATATACATATGTATCATAGAATGCAAGCAGGGAAGGAGGACGAACATTCAGAACCACACAACACTCATTCAGAGATCCAGCGAACACACATCCAGGAACAAATAGAGAGCTAAGATTCACAAAAGACAAAAAAGGATCAAGAGAGAAGGCATACGCAATTGAGATTGTTTAGGAGAGTTCGTCATCATCGATGAAGAATATCACACGTGGATGCTTGTTTGCTTATCTATTATCTATAAATATTTTTTTTCCTTTTTCGTTGGGATATTTCTGCATAGTATTTATGTAGTTTAAATCTACGGGATTTCATTATCACAGCCATGATCCACCCGATATGCAAACAGACTGGCATTGTGTGTGTGTATATATATGTTACAGTGGAATGAATATACATGCTTTTCGTCTCAAATTTATCATGGTATCAGATCGACGCTGGTTTTGAATCCAGGAACAAGTGGTGAGAGAGAGAAACACTTAAAGAGAGAGGAGTGATGGTAGCCGAAAAACAGAAGGGCAGCCTCGATGTGAATCCTCCCTACTTTCTGCATGGCTCTGACAACCCAGGGCAGATATACGTGAGTGAATTGCTCTCTGAAATCAATTGCTCATAGCGGATAAACGACATGATAAATACACTCTTGGCCAAGAACCAGGTTGAGTTCGTCGACAGCTCATTGAATCAACCTGCAACAAACTCTAATGATTTATCTCTTTGGATTCGCTATGATGCAATTGTAAAGGGGTGGCTCAAGAGCGCCATGGAAAAGGATGTAAGAAAAAGCATACGCTATGCAAAGTCGGCAGGAGTTGAATTATCAGAACGTTTTGGAAAGGGTAGTGCACCGAGGCTATACAAACTTCGCAAGGATATTGCATTCTTGATACAAGAGAAACGACCTATGGCACTCTACTACACAAAACTCAAGGCTCTTTGGGTGAGTTGCAATCCATTAGTCCCCCACCAAAATGCTCATATGGAAGGTGCACCTGTGGCGTCAGGAAACTCATAGCAGAAGCAAAGGATAGCGATCAACCTCATGATTTTCTTATGGGTCTGAATGAAGAGTTTGGAAACGTAAAAACCCATCTCCTCAGTACAAAGCCACTGATGAATGTGAATTTTTCATATCACCTGGTTTCAAAGGATGAAAAATAGAGACAGGTGTCAACCATGCAAAGGATGAGCACCGAAGCCATGGCATTCCAGGTTCGAAACACAGGATTGAGCAGGGTAATGGAGGATCGAAGAGATAGTAAAAGGGAGAGAGTTCGATGTGGACATTGCCAAAAACAAGGCACACTGAAGACAAGTGCTTCAAGATCATTGGCTATCCACCAGACTGGAGAAAGTCGAGTAGAGATAGGAGAGAAAGATCAAGCTCGTGGAATGACAGGTGAACTAGGCCAAAGGCAATGTACGCAAACGCGAGTGAAACCCAATACCTGGTCTCAACAATGAGCAGTATGAGAAACTCATGCAAACCTTGAATGCTGAATCAGAAAATCACAACCACTCATAGAAACAGCCTGTTGCCAACATAATGGGTAAGCATGCTATTGATTTTGACAAAATATGGGTAATAGATTCTGAAGCCAGTGAGCATATAGTTTGTGAAAATAAGCTTATATTAAATGAGAGAAAAGATAATCACTTACCTGTAAAAATTACAAATGGTGAGGGGGTACCAGTTAGATCATCCAGAAGTTTAAGTCTATGGAATGGGATGCTCCTACAAGATGTGCTTAAAAATACCAGATTTTAAGTGTAATTTATTATCAGTTGAAAGACTTACTCATGATAATGATTTTGCTGTAACTTTTGTCAAGGACCTCTTCATAATCATGGACCTTCGCACAAATAGTGTGATTGGAATGGGGAAATAATGTGATGGTATCTACATCCTTGAGAAGACAAGAGTGGTTAAAGGGCGCTGATGGTTAGAGGATCACAAAGCTCAGTGATATGGCACTTGAGGCTGGGTTATGTGTCAAGAGAAAAGATGAAGCTAATGGATTTAAAGTTCTTATTGTCAGTTTGATTTTTGTGATTCATGTAATAAGGCAAAACATATCAAATTGCCATTTGATGATAGTTCGATTAAGTCATGCTTTGATCTTATACACTGTGATGTCTGGGGCTATACAAATTTCCTTCGTTAACTGGGGTTCAGTATTTTCTTATGATACCTGATGACTTTAGTAGAGCAACTTGGGTTTCCTAATGAAACACAAGCACGAGGTTAGTAGGCTCTTGATCAACTTCTTAAATATGGCTGAAACACAATATGACGTGAGGGTCAAGCAAATTAGGATAGACAGTAGGATGGAATTCAAGTCCTCTGAGGTCTTAAGGCATTGTGCCAATAAAGGGATAATGATTCAAACTTCATGCGCCTATACTCCACAATAGAATGGGGTAGTTGAGTACAAACACAAGTATATAGTTGAGATGATACGTACCTTAAGGATTCATGCAAATTTACTAAAGGAATTCTAGGGGGCATGTGTGATGAGTGCTATTCATATCATAAACAGGTTACCCACAAATGCAACCTGCAACAAAATACCCTATGAGATCCTAACCAAGAAGAAAGCCAATTACGGTCACTTGAGGGTATTCGGATGCCTTGTGTATGCTCATGTCTAACCGATACTGATAAGTTCAAGGTAAGGGGGAGAAAGTATGTGTTCATTGATGTTCCAAGTGGTCGAAAGGGATATTGGTTATTTGACATTGAAAGGAAGAAGATAATGGTCTCACGTGATGTAATGTTCTATGAACAGCGATTCCCTTTTAGGGAAATGTGTAACTTGCCCTTCAGTCAGACATTGCAGTCTACATGGGAGATAGAAGATGTTGGATGAAGATTAGTGAGTTCAGAAGACTCATTTCTAGAGGACACACTTTCGAGCACTCGATGGACTGAGAATGACAATGAAGGCAGCCACGTAGCTCATGAGACAAAAGGCGATAATGGACAGGTTAGGTGTAGTCAATGTACCAAAGAGCCTCCAAGCGTTTAGATGGTTATGGGGTATTGTTTCCTCCTTCACTTATGTAGCTTGAGGATGCTTCACAGCCACATGGAGTTACAGCACACCCCATAGCAAATTTTGTGTCAAATGAGAGATTCTCTACACAGCACAAGAGCTTTTTGGCGACTATTGATAAGATTCAAGAGCCAAAGGGCTTTAAGGACGCAGTTGAACATGAGCATTGGTGAGAGGAAATGAGGAGAGAGATTGAGGCTCTTGAACAGAATGAGGCTTGGACACTAGAGGAAGCAACACTCGGTAAAAACATATATCATTGACTCCAAGTGGGTATTCAAGGTAAAGTACAAACAAAATGGTGATCTTGACAAATACAAGGTTCGACTTGTGGCAAGAGGCTTCACCCAAGAGGAGGGTGCCAACTATCATGAGACATTTACACTTGTTGCGAAGCTTGTGACTGTGAGGACACTACTTGCTATAGCAGCAAACAAGCGATGGATAGAACATCAATTAGATGTGAACAACGCATTCCTACATGGAGACCTGAGGGAAGAGGTGTACATGAGGATTCCAGATGGCTTTGCTCATGAAGGGGACACTAGAGTATGCAGGCTGAGGAAGTCTCTCTACAGGCTCAAGCAAGCTTCTAGGAATTGGTATGAGAAGTTCACGGGAGCTTTAAGACATATAGGCTTTATTCAGTCATGAGCTGATCATTCTCTGTTTATCTACAACAAGTAGTCAACATTCGTTGCAGCATTGATTTATGTAGATGATGTGATCATAGCTGGAACACATTAGGAAGATTGATGAAATCAAGGGGTACTTGGACAGAAAGTTCAACATCAAGGACCTTGGATCTTTAAAATACTTCTACGGGATTGAGTTTGCTAGTCCTTGAAAGGAATAATATTGAATCAGAGAAAATATGTATTGGGCTTGTTAAGGCAAGTTGGCATGGACGGATATAGGCCATCAGATTCTTCTATGGAACAAAACTGTAAACTAATGATACATGATGATGAGGATAAGGATTGTGATGATAATAAAAATGTGGAGTAGACAAATTATAGGAAACTCATTGGGAAGCTAATGTATTTGACCGTGACACGACCAGACATTGCGTACGTAGTGAATACACTCAGTTAGTACTCCTAGGCACCTAAGCAGATACACTTGAATGCTGTTGAGAGAATTCTGAGATATTTGAAAGGACACCTGGACTGGGAATCTTTCTAAAAAGTGATGGGCCTTTAAAATTATAAGGTTTATGATGCAATTTGGTAGTGATTTGTCTAATAATCACTACAAATTTAAAGTTTTATTAGCATTTTTGTAAATCGCCACTAAGTAACTGCTACAAATTCTAAAAATACGATATTCCATAAAATGTTGCTATGAAATTCCATAAAAGGTTAGTGCTTTATTCCAAAAATAAAATCATGTTGGCTACATACAAATAACTGATGTGGTTTTGATTTTGAGACGGCTCTTTCAATGAAATTTCCTTTGAGAAAAAAAGTAAAGTTACATTGCATAAAGACAAAATTTAATATGATATTTTATTAGAAGTTTGTGGTGTATCGATCGTGGATTCAACTTTTTTTTAAATAAAACTTACAGTAAAATTCTGATGTTGACTGTGATATTTATACAGTTCACTGAAAATAACATCCACCAGTCGTTCTTTCTTGCAGTACAATGAAATCTCATCCACAAATGGCCAGAATCGTTTGTGCATTATCCTTTTGATTTGGTTTTTTCCTTTCCTTTTTTTTTGTGAATAATTGCGTCCACATTTTTTTGAACGATATCAGAAAATAGTCCTTTAAGAATAATGCGCATAATGCAATGAAGATTGAAACCAAAAAATACTTTCGTGCAAGTTTTTCTGTTTTAAGTTTTATTGTTGATGATTGCAAAATGGATTCAACATATATATATATATATATATTCTACTGCTATAAAGAGTGCTTTTTTTGGAAGATTAAAAAATTAACTAAATTACTTAATATAAGATATATTTTTACATATTTATATATAAAGTTAAGGTACTTAATATATAAATATTTCTAAAATAATATGATTATCATATTTATAACTATCTCTATCGATGTCTACAGAAAAAGTTAAATTGGACTTTAATTACCGAACTTGTCAACCCCCATTAGAAAGATCCATTCGTATGGGATTCTTTGAGATGAAACTTACGGAAAAAACGAAAAAAGAAAAAAAAACTATTTGGGAAATCAGTGGCTATGTTCCTGTTCGTGGACCAGCCAAACTAAATCATTATTGCACTATCCAATAACAAATTAAAGGGCCAAGTTACAAGTTTATTTCAAAAAGTAGTCGGTCAAGAACAATGTTTTTCTAGAATTCTTTAATTTTTTGAGTTTACTGTTGATCCAAAATTTCAAAACGTAACAATATTATCCCATTTAGTTAAAAAATTAATATTGATAGTTGAAAATTGATGTCAACAGTTACATTTTTAATGGTAAGGAGGAACATTTCCAAGGTAACAAATTCATCACTTAATCCTTCAATAAAATATAAATAAATTTACAAAATTTAAAAAAAAATCTTTTTCAACTTTAATCAGAGTACAAAAATTTGGATCAGCTAGTTTATGTTGAAAACCGGCAAACTGATCGTCCGTCCAGATGAATGATGAATCAGAGACCAATTGACTTGATCAACCTGGTCAGAACATGTTGGTCAATGAGTTTGCTTAGAAAATACTCCAGGCTAAAAATGCTGAAAAATGGAGTCAGAGTGGGAAGATGTAGTTAATTAATTTTAAAAACAAATATGTTAATAAAACTAACCTTTAATTCTCTATTTTTTATTTAAACAAATTTAGTCATAAGGAAATAAGATAAAATTAATTCATTTTATCTCAATTTTTTCATTTATATTTAATTAAATTCTAAAAATCTAATATGGGTAAAATAAAATAATATTCTAAGTTTTACTTATTATTTATTATAAAATAAAATATAATATACTAACTTCAATTATTTTAATATAGCTTGTCTGATTTTGAACTGACCCAAATCTGATTCATCAACCCTTGAACCACTGTCTCACCTAGTTTAATGTCTGATCCGATTTTTTAAACATTGACTTTAATAAAAGGAATCAAGAAAAGGACATGAGCTCAAAGAAGACAGATGGAGATGTTAATTGGACAGTTATAAGGTGTAAAAAAACAATACTCCTTTTAATAATTTTCTTACTAACGCGTTTTACAGTACTTTTGTTTTCTTGGGGTAAATGTTTATTTTTAACACCATTAGTTTTTTTTGTCTTAGTAGCGTTTAACATTCCGAAATTTTTTTAGTATAATAACATCTTGAAAGTTTCAAAAAAGTACAATATTATTCCAAAAGTTTAAAATATGATCAATATTAACATTAAACGTTAAATACTATTAAGTTTCACTGTTAATTTTAACAAACTAACCACATGTATTTTGAATTTTTCACATCATCCTCTTCCCTTTCTTTCTACCCTCATCCACTTTCTGGGGGGGAAACAAAGAAAAATGAATGCTAAACACAAGTTTACTTACAAATATATTCTTGAAGCTAATTCTAAGTTTTACCTATTATTTTTTATAAATTAAATTTATATTGAACTTCTCCTGGATGCTTCCTGAACTTTTCTATATGACCATGGTCCGTGCCATGTGCCCTATCTTCTTTCTATTCTTTTTCAACCTTGCCATCATCTTTCATGCACTCACAGCCATGCATATCCAACTTCTTGACTCTCAACTACGTCGCAACCAAAGAGGGGAGGGGGATGAGCATTTGAAACATGAGAGAGAGAGAGAGTTAGAGGGAGCCTCTTTGAGATGAGAGGACATCTTAGGCAGTGTGAATGAAAATGGTGAGAAGTTATAAAATTTAAAAGTTTTTCTTGTAAATAGTGATTTGGTGGAAGAGGTTTTAATTGTATATTGATATCGATGATATTGATATTGATCAAATCACTGTTCTCAGAGAGAGTGGGAGCCTCTTTGAGATGAGAGGACATCTTGGGCAGTGTGAATGAAAATGGTGAGAGTTATGAAATTTAAAAGTTTTCCAAATGAAAAATGACTTGGTGGAAGAGGTTTAAAGTACATATTGATATTGATTACACCCTTACCATGGAAGCTAGATTGAGCTTATTTTTTAGGGAAAATTAGAGTAAAGGATTAAAAAATAATATTTATTTAAAAGGACCACAAATGCTATAATTATTTATAAGGATTAAGTATTAAAATATAAATTTAAAAATAATAAATTGACCCTAGTCAAATCTTCAACAATTTCTTTTATATTATGAATTTAAAAAACATCAATCATCCATATAGCCATGTTTTTTTTTGTTTTTTTTACTTTTTTCTCTAAGATTTTTATCCATATAATCAATAATTCAATATCTCTTTTAAATATATTAATATGATCATATTTTTTTATCTAGTTTATTTTATCATGATTTTTTTACCAAAATAAAAAAATAAAATCATTTCATTCCTTATCAAATTTTTCACAAAGATCAAGTGATAAAAATAAAATATTATGTAAATAGTGTTAAACATTCTAATATAATAATAATTGATTAGATCTTACTAACATTTTTCCCCACGAACTCACTATTAGTTTAAACTATTTTAAATATGAATTGAAAAAAAAACAGTTTATAATATCACCAAAACAAATAAAAGTCTAGAAATAACTTGAAATTTAAATAAGCATACGAAAAATAGAAACTTTTAAAGAAGATCAAGCATGCAGAAAAATAGAAAATTGAAACTTTAGTACATGGAAAATTTAGTATTTTCAAATTTATATTTTAGTACATGGTCCTTCTAAATAATTACAGTTCTTATGGCCCTCTTCATTAAATATTATTTTATCTAGGTCCTTTATTCTAATTTTCCCTTTTTTTTGAGGGGTTTGGATAAAAAATACTCAAGAGTTTATACCAAAAATGTGTTAAGTATTGTATGCTTTTTAGAGGTAACAAAACACTTAAACATTTAATATGGAAGCAAAAATATCATGATCATTAAATATAATCTAATACTGTTAATATGGAAATGAAAAAAATATCGTGGACCCACCATAAGTTATGGGGTTAATTAAAAATTTTACAGAAAATTAGTCATTTGATCCCTATGTTTTAACCCAATTGTAATTCAGTATTTGAACTTTGTCTATGTGCAGCTTAGTCTCTATGACTTTGACTCAATTTTAAATCAATTTGACTGGTTACACTAAATTAACGTTCAAGCATTAAATTACAACTTGATCAAAATTTTAAGGATCCAAACATTAATTCTTCCAAAACTTTAAATCTAAATTATTGAAACTTACACGGTGCAAATCTCACCACAACAACAAAAGGCTAATCCCCATCCAAGATGAAAGTGAACTTTCCAATCAGCAAGTTACTATATCACATAGTCCAAGTATTAAACAAAATACATAAATACCTTTTTTTTTCATTTAAAGGAAGAAACACTGATGGATTGATATTACAAGCGATATTAAACCCACAACCTACTACTTACATAAAAGCATTTATGACACTAGGTTATAAGTAATTTATTAGATATACACACACTAAATGCGGAAGAATATTATCTATGCACATATTCTATGAGGACCACAAGCAAACCCATCCATATATTTATAGAGCAACATATAGTAGTAATATTAATTTGCTTCATATCCTCATAATAATAGTAATTTGCTTCATATTATCTAATAGACACACACACACACACACACACACACATATATATATATATAAACATATTCAGTTAACCATTTTGGATCCTTATCATATCAAGATGATATTTTCCATTGAGCCTGGCAGAGAGAAAAGCTTTGAAAAATTCACCAACGCCCATTGTTTTGAATAGAGCTGGCCTTTGTGAATTAACAAGGCTTGGTGCTGGGCCCATAACTCCATCCAAATTTAGACCATAGAAAGTGGCTAGAGACATCCTTTCTTTCTCTGAGCTCACCATTGCTCTATGCTCAATGCTCTTGTAAATTCCATTTGTCACAACCTATACCCAATTTATCATCTTAATTACTTCCTATCACAATCAACATTCTCTCAAATTATATCAATACATAAGTTAAAAAAAAAGATGCTAAAGTACACATTCACTTTAAAAGTTTTCATTCAATAGTAATGTTGTTTTAGAAGTGTTCTAAGATTCAAGATTGCTCTTAATAATGTTGTTTTAGAAGTGTTCTAAGATTCAAGATTGCTCTTAAAGTGTTAAAAATGAAGCAATATTACCCTTTATTATTAAAACGTTAATGATAAACTTCAATTTTTGTAATGGAGTGGAAGAACATTAATATGTTTGAAAACTTCAGAGGTAATAGTGAAACTGAAAAGACAACATTGCTCCTAAATAAAGACTTTCAAAACACATTTACACTTTAAAAGCTAGGCAAGGGTGTTAATTTATCACATATAATCATCCCATCTTTAAACTCCAAAACGAATTTAAAAAACAGTCAAATAAACAAGTAAATTAACCAGACAACATGTGCATCATATTGTTACTGTATTTTTTTTAGCAATATGATATCCATCAATTTTATTTTGAAGGAGTCAAATTGATTCAGAAAGAAATAATCCTTCAGAATCTAAATATAGAAACTAATTGAAGGTTTATTTTGGTTTTAAATGAAAATATCAATATATTTTATCTTCGAATAAAAGAAAATTCTCAAACCCCCTGTGTTGCTTTTTTTTGGTCGAAAAAACCACATGTGTTGATTGCATATATTAAAAAGGGTTATATCACTGAGGTAGTTTCAATGTCAATTAATAAAAAGAGGTATATGAGGGAAATTGGTACACATATTTTACAAATAATTAATTTAACTAATCTTTTTAATATCTGTAAATTAAGTATCTAACACTTACATTTAATATTGAAATAACTCTTAAAAGATTTGTATAAGAGTTGATAATTACCTCCAGCATATCGCCAATGTTGACCACAAAAGCATTAGGGAGAAAAGTGATTGGTAACCACATTCCATCCTTTTTTATCTGAAGGCATTGGTCAACTTGGTTGACTTGAAGTAGGATGGTGATACCAATTGCATCTGAATGAGGACTCAAGCCATTCACAAGCTCTGGTTGAGGGCATGGTGGATAATAGTTCATCCTCATTGATTGCCAACCTTCTTCATATACAAATAGCTCCCTCATTTCTTTTTCCTGTATTCCCAGTGCCTCCACCAGTGTTGCCTCTAGTATCTTTAATGTTAGCATTCTCATTTCTACACTATAAGCCTCCAAGTCATCCCTACAATAATTATTGCCAACCACCCAATTTGTTCTAATAAATAGCAATCATTGTTTAGCATGTATTATCTAGCAAATTAAAATCAACAGGCATTGCCCGAAGAGGTTTTGGTCGTTTGAGTACAGGATGTCAAGATCGAGTCTCGTCTGAATTCAAAAAATACCTTTAGAAGAGTTATAAACAATTGAGCAAAACATTACTCAAACATCACCCAATCATACTACCATATAAAAAACATTATTTAGCTAATTAAGGCTTGTAGTTATTTATGATCTTAATTACATGTAATGAAAGCATATTGGTTACGGTTGGTTTTTGAAATTTACATAAAATGTTATACATTTAAATCCATATTTGGGAATAGTTTATTGTATATTTCTTTAAAAAAATCACAATAGTTACTGTGATTATTATAGTTTAAGTTCCAACAAAATTAAACTTTGAAAAATATCAGTTATGGCTCATCTTTTGACTGATGGAATGTATAGAGCATGATATGGATTTGGCTGCATAAGAACTTGCAGTTTATAGGGGTTTCTATATTTAACATGTAATAGGATTATCAGTATAAAAAATATATATACATATATAATCATTAACGTATCACTCATTACTGAAATAACTGAATTATTAAGCCAAGAATGTTATCTACATAAATTGGGAAGTAAGAGTTTTCTTATTAGTCAAGTTTTAAAGGTTCATAACTGCACGCAGGATTTTCTACATTGGTGAAAGAAGACTTTTCACATAAGATAATGAAGGGTAGTGTATAAAAGCGTTGTAATTCGTCCCAAACTTACGTCGGTAAAACAAATAATGCAAAATCGTCATTCTACTTCAATTAACCTCTTTGTATATAACTAAAAATTTAAGGAAATTTAAGGGGAGAGAGAGGGG
This sequence comes from Vachellia pachyceras, assembly GCA_025593235.1. Taxonomy (NCBI): domain Eukaryota; kingdom Viridiplantae; phylum Streptophyta; class Magnoliopsida; order Fabales; family Fabaceae; genus Vachellia; species Vachellia pachyceras. The sequence goes on along the minus strand of JANTPZ010090941.1, from coordinate 8,587 downwards.
TACTTGAATGGGAGAGGAAGATTGGGGAAGAGGTGGGGCTTTCTCAAAGGAGGGGGATGAGTGACCATGTAGAACATATCTCCCCAATCAAGCTTCTGCTCCTCACTAACCACAAATACTTGACCAAACCCTTCTATGTCTTCTGGTGTCTGCCAATATTTTTTCTTCTCTTCCATTGGAAGATTGAAGAATTCTTGAATTCCCTTCTTCACTCTCTCAACTATTAACTCTTCCACTCCATGATTTATCACCTACATCATCAATATCAATATCAATTATGTATAAAATTATACCATGTCATGAATGAATAGTATCGTTTACCCATTGGATTCTCATCTTTCGAGCTGTATACAAATAACTTTGGTAATTTGTATTTTGTAAAATGGATTGGTGGGTGTCATGAACATGGGCTCATAGAGATTGGAGGCGAACGGGGTTGCCAACTTCCCTTGCAGCTCCATCTCATGACACTTCGCTTTACCTCTTAATGGTCGGACACTCCATGGAATCCCTTTTTTAGGTTACAAGGTAATGTCACCCAAAACTAGCATACTAGGATTAAAAACTCCTTAAATTTATAAACTACAATTTAATGGGCTTCACGAAATGGAACCCATACCAGATTGAGTAAAAGACATGTGTATGTGTGGTCCCCGGGGGGGGCGTCGTGAGAGAGAGAGACAAAGAAAGGCATAACAATACCTGGAAGAAGCCCCAATCTCGGCATGCAAAGTGGAGCTTTTGAATCTCAGAGGCCTTGGAATTTGGAGAAGCAAGCTTGTAGAGGTCAATTATGGGAATTTGAAGGGAGGAGGAATAAGCAGGGTCGGATAGAAATAATGGAGAATCATAATCTTCTTCTTCATGATGATGACGAACATGTCTTGAAGGAACTTTGCTCAAAGACTCTTTTACCAATTCCTGAACTGAAGGAACAGGAAGTGAGCTTGCTAACGTGATTCCTCCTTTTCCTTCCATCTCTCACTCCAAACAAATACACAGACTTGGCTTCTTTTCTAGTTTCCTATTTCTTTAAGTAGGTGTACGTTGGTGCCTGTATTTGTGTGGTTTGAAGTCATTTGTAAGTCATGAGTATGAAGACAATCAAGTGTTAGGTAAAATTAGGTTTTTCAAAGATATTAAGTGTTAAAATTTTTTTCTTGGAAAAATTATTCATGAATTTTAGGTGAGAATATTAAAGGGCTATGACGCAAAAATACCCGGCACCAAGTTTTTCAAAAATGTAAAAATATCCCATGAACGTTCAAAATGCATGGAAGCAAAAATGTTAGGACCACTGGACCTTTGTGTGCTTTAAAGTCATATGCGAGTTATGAGTAGGAAGAGAATCCAATGCTAGGTTTTCAAAGATTTAAGGGTTAAAATTATATAATCATCACGAAAAACTTAATTATTAAAATTGCACATTAACCCAATTTAATATGATATTTTATTAGAAGTTTGTGGTGGATCGATCGTGGATTCAACTTTTTTTTTAAATAAAACTTACAGTAAAGTTCTGATGTTGACTGTGATATTTATAAAGTTCACTGAAAATAACATCTAGCAGTCGTTCTTTCTTGCAGTACAATGAAATCTCATCCACAAATGGTCAGAATCGTTTGTGCATTATCCTTTTGATTTGTTTTTTTTCCTGTGAATAATTGCATCTACATTTTTTTGTACGATCCCAGAAAATAGTCCATTAAGAATAATGTGCATAATGCAATGAAGATTGAAACCAAAAAAAAATACCTTCGTGCAAGTTTTTCTTTTTTAAGTTTTATTGTTGATGATATGCAAAATGCAATCATGTTGCAACCCGAATGGATTCAACATATATATATATATATATATATTCTACTAGCTATAAAGAGTGATTTTTTTAAGATTAAATAATTAACTAAATTACTTAATATAAGATATATTTTTAAATATTTATATATAAAGTTAAGGTACATATTGGATAATGAAGTGTAGATTGTGGAAAAAATATTTTGAAAGGTGTAATATTACGAATAAACTTTTTGAAATGGTGCAAAAGTAACAAAAAAATTTATAACTCACTACTACATAATATAGTTTTAACGCCTAAAATTCGTGCCCGTTTTTAAAAATAGGGAGTAAAAAATGAAAACGGTGAACTTTTGGCCCCTATATGTTAAATAGGACGCCAAAAGTCATATTTTGGCGCCCCATTTTATGATAGGGCAAAAGTTGAACTTTTGGCGCCCTATAAACTTTTTGAAATGGTGCAAAAGTAAGAATGTAGGGTGCCAAAAGTTCACTTTCTGCACCCTATTTCACATATAGAGTGCCCAAAGTTGAACTTATGGCGCCCTATTTACCATATAAGGCGCCAAAAGTTAAACTTTTGGCGCCCTTTTCACCATGTAGAGCGCCTAAAGCCCTTCATGACATGACAAAACATGCATTGGGCAAACCACCGCCACTTCCCCATGTATTTCAGAGTAGACCAAGCGACCACCTCCCCTTCTCCTTTATCGGCTTCTCTATTCTCCCCTTCTCCCTTCTCTCATACGCGGAACCGAAGCGTCGATGTGCCCAACTTCATCCCAGCATCGTCGTCGCCCAAGCATCCACTCGGTCTCTCCATCGCCGTCAACTCCAGTGCACCATCAGTGACCCCACGGAATTAGCTCCAGCCGTTACCATCGCACGATTAGCGCAACACCGTCAGCTCGAGCCTTCAAGTCTCTTCTCTGACTAAAACAAAAAAATAAAATTATATAAACAAAAATATATGTGCGTCATTACATGACTACTGGCTCCTCCTCCCCCAGTCAAGTCAAACATGCGCCGTCATTGCTCAATTGATTCGCACTCTTTTCTCCGTCAAGTCTCTCCGTTAGCTCCAGCCAGTCTCTCTGTCGCCGTCAAGTCTCTCCTTCACGTCTTCTCGTTGAGTTCTCTGCTGTCTTCTTCACAGGTAAAAAAATGTTATTGCGCACTCTTTTTTTCTCCTTCGTTGAAGGAAAAATTGCTTATGCTCCAATTTACTTTTTTATTGCTTATTTCCCCCTATATTCATGATTCGCATAGTTTGATTCCCCCTGAATTATAGCACTTATCTTCATGTTTTCTTCACATTAGCAAATACTTTGAAATGTGCGGTTATACTTTGACATATGGGGGTCAGTTGCTTACTGATCTAGAAGAGGTTGATGAAGTTAAACAAACAACTTGATCAAATGCACGATTGCACTGAATATTGTGAATTAATGTGCGAATTTTTTAATATCACACATTTCAAAACATCACATAACTTTTGATTCCTTTGTTTTAATATGTGAGAATTTGAATATCATGCTGCTTTATTTGGGAAATGAAGCACATGTTTGGTGTAGAGCCATTTTCAATGGAGGTATAAACGGAGAGAAATTTTGACAAAAAAATTAACATTTAGACAAAAAAAATTCATGACTTTGACCAAGTCATGAATTTCCCTCCTTTATTTCTTCTTGCTTTGATAGTTTTTTTCTTAAAGTAATTTCTTAAAAAGAGAAAGAAAGAGTCAAAGTTGTTGAATAATATACAAAACCCTTAATTAAAATAATTGGTCGAGTCTTCAAAATCATGGGCATTACTTTGACATAAAATAAAAGGATAGTATTTTAAATATAATTACATTTATCTATTTTTGCCAGCTTAAAAATGACTTTAAATAAATATTTATGTTAACTAATGCTTCTTTTGAAATTAAAATTCAAATAGTGTGTAATGGAAATGAGCAAAGTAGCCGTCAATAACGGAAAATTTAACAATAACTTTTTTATGGCAAGAGAGATACTTAAGCAATAACCACTCAAACCCACACCCAAGATTTAGATTAATTTACCAAGGTTATCTTTTTTAGTTTGAGCAATTCCCTTTCACTAAGGCCATTTTGTTTGAATACTTTTGGACTATGTTTCAACGCTTTCATGAGTTTAGCGGACTATGTTTCAATACTTTCATTTTGTTTGAGTAGTTCTCTTTCACTTGTTTCACACAAAACTCCCCATAACTTTATGATTTGTCTTTTTTAAATTTGAATGTTATTTACAATGGCTTAGGGTTTGATAAATGGATCATACTTAGATGAATGCATTAAGAACTAGTGATGAATATGAGAATGGTGTGGAAGAGTTTAATGAATTTGCAAAAAGAAATGTGACTAGCAAAAATGGAATGTATTTTTGCCCCTTTGTCAAGTGTATAAATGGGATTAGGTAAAATATTGATGATATCAGGGATAATCTAATTTGTCTAATTTGTGAGGGAATAAGTCTCCAGTACACAAAGTGGATATGGCATGGGGAAAAACTAAATGCATATGCAGCACAACACGAAAGAGATTATGTGGATGCAATAGATGAAGATAGAATGGAAAGAATAATTCACGATGTTGAGGTAGAATCTTTTGCCGAAGTGCCTGTATATGAAAGCATGCGGAGTGATGCAGAGACACCATTGTACCCTAGGAGTAAGCATACATGCTTGACGGGTACATTGCATTTGATGAACTTGAAGGCATCTTGTGGGTGGACCAACAGTAGTTTCACATTTTTGCTGCAGTTGTTGGGGAATATGCTTCCAGAGAACAATGTAGTTCCAAATCATATGTATGAAGCCAATAAAATATTATCTAAGAATGGGTATGGAGTACAAAAAAATACATGCATGTCCTAATGACTGTACAGTATACAGAAATAGGTATGAAGATCTTAATGAGTGTCAAAAATGTAAAACTGCACGATACAAAGTGAGGAAAGGTGGTGATTGTGGTGATAAACTACCTAAAAGGAAACCTTTGAAGGTACTGTGGTATCTTCCAATAGTACCATGGTTTAAGCATTTGTTTGCCAATTCAACAAAAGCACAGAAGTTGAGATGGCATTGTGATGAGAGAATATCTGATGGAAGATATCTTTGACACTCGGCTAACTCTCCACAGTGGAAGAAAATTGATGAAATGTTTCTGCAATTTGGTAGTGAGACAAGAAACCTTCAGCTCGAGCTTTGTACAGATAGGATCAATCCGTATGGGATACTCAATAGTACATATTGTACGTGGCCATTACTCATGGTGATATACAACTTACCTCCCTGGTTGTGCATGAAACGTAATCATATGATGCTTATTATGATGATTTCTGGACTGAAACAGCCAGGGAATGATATCGATGTTTACTTGGCACCTTTGATTGAAGACTTAAAGAAGCTATGGGAAGAAGGCGTTGATGTGTTTGATGCATACAGGTAGGAGTCATTTAAGCTATATGCGATGATCTTCACAACGATAAATGACTTTCTGTGTATGGTAACTTGTCAAGATACAGTGTCAAAGGGCATAAAGCATGTCCAATATGTGAAGCAGATACACACTTCCATCAACTTAAGCATAGGAGGAAAACTGTCTACCTTGGTCATAGGAGGTTTCTTCATCGATTTCACCCCTATCGTAGGTTAAGAAAGAGTTTTAACTGCTTACTGGAGAATGGAATGACTCCAAAAGCATTAACTGGAGAGGAAGTGTATGGCCGGATTGAGTATGTCAACATCATCTTCGGTAAGAATCAGAGAAGTGCCAGCGAGAAGAGCATATGGAAGAAGCGGCCAATTTTTTTATCTTCCATATTGGCGCACTCTTGATGTGAGGCACAGTATCGATGTAATGCATGTGGAAAAGAACATTTGTGATAGCATTGTTGGGACATTGTTGCACATACCGGGAAAGACTAAGGATGGAATCAGTGTGAGTCTAGACTTATTTGAAATGGGAATAAGAGAACGGTTACACCTAAAGCTAAGAGATAATGGTAAAAAGGAGTACATGGAGCCAGAAACGCATACACTGTCAAAAGCCGAGAAAAAAAGATTTTGTGACTGTTTCCATACCATCAAGGTGCCACAAGGGTATTCTTCGAATGTGAAAATGCTTGTTTCATTAAACGATTGGAAGCTAATGGGATTAGTCCCATGATTCTCATGTATTGATGCAGCAATTATTACTAGTGGCTATTAGAGGCATTATGAAGGATGACGTTCGATCCACCATAACTAGGCTTTGTATCTTTTAATGCTATATGTAGCAAAGAGATAGAAGTTGAAAAGTTTGACGAATTGGAAAATGAAGGTTACATTTCATTTTTCGATATAATGGTCCATCTGGTTGCTCATTTAGTAAGAGAAATAAGGTTGTGCGATCATGTTTACTTGAGATGTGTGTGCCCTTTTGAGCGTATCATGAGGGTTTTAAAAGGTTATTCAAAAAATCCTTATCGACCAGAAGCATCCATTATGGAAAGATATGTAGTGGAAGAGGTTATGGACGTTTGCAATGATTATCTATCTGGGGTGAGTGCACAATTATAGCATAAAGAAGGCACATGCAAGGGAATACGAGGTTTAAAAGTGAAGAGTATGCCTCGTGAAAAAGTGTTACAAGCACACCTATATATCTTGAATACGGAAGAAATTCAACCTTATTTCGATGAACATAAACAGGTGTTAAAGAAGATGCATCCTAGAAAAAATGACATGCAGATAGCAAATGAACAGAATAAGACTTTCATAGGATGGTTGAAGGATAGGGTTTTTCGTGACATCGATGCTTCTGAGATGACCAAATGGTTAGCATGGGGACCTGCATTTGAGGTGGCCACCTGGAGCGGTTATGACATAAATGGGTATTCATTTTACACAAAGGTTCAAGATGACAAAAGTACAATGCAAAATAGTGGGGTGATGGTTGTAGCTGAAGCCATGCGTTTTTCAAGTTCGAAAGATAAGAACCCTGTATTGGCATCTATGGCTTACTATGTAGTTATTGAAGAAATTTGGGAGATGACCTACAACAAGTTCAAATTTCCTTTATTTAAATGTATGTGGGTTAACAATAATGCCGTTGTAGTCGACCAACAGTTTGGATTTACCTCAGTTGATCTTGAAAGATTGGTTATAGAGATGAGCCATTCATTCTAGGAAGTCAGGCTAGATAGATGTTTTATGTCACAGATCCAGCAAATAAAAAAATGTCGATTGTACTTCAAAGTAAAAAAACAAAAGGATGGTGATCCAACCTTTAACGTGGACGATACACCCCCTTTTATTATAAATCCATCTAGACCATGTGAAGCGGAATTGGTTGATGATGATCACTATGCTGTAAAACAAGATCACTGTGAAGGAATATGGGAATATACGTAAAGTAAGGAGTTAATTACGGTATGAGTTATTGTATTGTGTGTTATATGTTTTTATGAGTTATAGTATTGTGTTATATGTTTTTACCTAAGTTTACTTTATTAATGCTGATTGCAATTTATTTATATTTGCCATTGATTTTTTAACAGAAATAGTGCGAATTCTGATGAGTCACACAGTGATGGACACGTAGATGAAAACCCAATGGTGGTGAAAAAGTTTAGGGGATGTACAACTATGGCCTCCTTAACTACACGTCGTCACCAACGACGTGAGAAGGTGCATGTAGAGTTTGATGCTGATATGAATCCTATCGGTGATGATGCTGATATGAATCCTATCGATTTATCAGCTATTTAGGGTATTTGGCATGAAGCAGAGTTAGCATATTGTACCCTGAATGGCGGTCTATTCCACAAGAAACACGGGATATGATATGGCAAGAAATTTTGGTATATAACTTTTAACACCACTTCATTTATGTCTTTATTTCAATTTGTTCAAATTTCATTAGATAATGTTGTACTTTGCAGTAAATCTATGATGTTCCTGACACTAAGGAACTGAAGAAGCACTGGATGGGCCTTATTCGCATTCGGTGGAAAGATTTTAAGAACAACCTGACACGATTTTATGTTCGAGGATCAAAGAAAAATGAAGATCCAAGTCAGAAATATCCGTTTCTATCCCCCGAAGACTGGAGGTTGTTTGTGTCGTCACGGCAAGACCCACAATTTCTGGTAACATCCTTCAGTTCTCTACATTTTGTTGTTATCACTGACTCAGATTTCCCTCTTATGCCTTAATAGGAATTAAGTGAAGCCAACAAACAAAAGGGTGCTGCAAATATATATCCGCATTATTTGTCTCGTGGCGGATACACAAAGCTTCAACAAAAGATGATGAAGGAGGAGCAACAAAGATTACAGGAGGCATCCGCCTTAGATCCCACCGTTGTAATTCAGGCCCCTGCTCCTTCTCCACGTCACAAAAAATGGAAAGCGGCAAGGATGAAAGGTGGCGAGTACATAAATGAAGCAGTTGCTGAGGTGGCTGGAAGGATTGTAAGTGCTGACATATAATAATTACATGTGATTGTTTGTCTTAGGTTTATTAGTACCTCACTTATGATGTATTATATGATGCAGGATGACTTTACAGAGCAGAGCAACCAAGGGACTTTCACTCAAACTGGGAGGATGGACATCTTAGCGATGGCAATTGGAAAGCCTGATAACCCAGGCCAAGTTAGAGGGGAGTTGAGGGTAACAGATCTAGGAAAATATTTTGGACGACAATCTTAATAGTCTACTGAAGCTCAGATTCAATCAGAGTAGCTGAGATGCATCAATCACTCCGAGCTGAGTTTAACGCTCAA